>CAIGRP010129444.1:0-10909 GCA_903798385.1 Fraxinus cuspidata | reverse complement strand
ATGCGTTGTACGTCTTATATATCGAATGAATGACGTGCGTAGTATTTTTGAAGTACTACGCACGTAGTATTCTTTTAACAATATCAATGACCTCAACAACTTAAAAAAAATAGTAATAGTACTTCAAAAATACTACGCACGTCATTCATTCGTTATATAAGACGTGCAACTCACGTGTTTATTACTAGTTGCAATAAAACTGTAAAAATTATTTTTAACCCAATTGACTGTCCCAAGAAAAAATGCAAAAACTAGGAGGAAAAAATAAGAATAAAAAAGAATTTAATCCCATCAACTTATGTTTTTTGCCTTTTATCTTTCACTAGCTGAAATAAATTCCCACCTTTCAGGTTTTTTATGCACTTTTCAGATTTGTTTCAGGCATTTTTGAGTGAACTTCCCTTGCTCATTTTATCTTCTCTCCGCAATTTTTCGTATCAGGAATTCATATAATGTCGTCTTTTAGGTGCGTAGAAGTTTCTTGATTTGATCGGTGTTCGGTTTGAAAGCAAGTTTTTGTTGGTTATAGGATTTAATCATTATAAAAGGAAATTAATTTTATTTTGAAGATTAAACCCAAGTGAATAACAGATGTTAGATCATTTTGAGATAATTGGATTTTTTTAAATCGTCACACATAAGGATGAGATGGTAACCTTGAAGGGACTTTTAATGGCCTAGCAAAGCACTTCCTCCCTTTGATCTTCTCCTTTGTTCTCCTTAAGTGCCTCCATTTTGAGAAATATGAAAATGGATCAACCCTAAAACTTGAGAAATGTGCCTACAAAGGGCATATTTATAATACTCAATTAGGATTTTATAATTACACAATTTTCCTTAGACTTCATTGTAGTAGATCAATTGAGTCACACAATCGAACTCACATTACTCAAGCTCCAATAAATATTTCTAATTGGGTCAACTCTTGACTAATTGATATACATCTATTAATCCCGGATTATTATACCAAAAAATCGAGATAGCACTTTCGAATCAAGTGATAGTTATGGAAGCAAATTATAATCTGATAACGATATCCCCCTATAATCATTTCACAAGTCAACCTTCGTTTGACCATCAATATGAACGTTTTGCCTTTCAACATGTATTACTCTCTAAATCCCATTTTTTATAAGGTGAATTCGTTGTGATCAAACCAAAACGTAGAGTCCAACAATCTCATCGTCAAACTACAGAGCTTAGGTTCAATTGCCTATAGAAAATACTTTAGAGTGACAATTGTCACATCATGATGATTAACGAATTCCACCGGGACGGATCTGGGAGGGGGGGAGTCCAGCCCCCAGCCCATTGAAATTTTTTAAGTAGAATTTTTTAGTGTAATTTTTTTTTATGTATTAGCCAGCCTTTTAATCCAGTCCTGGATCCGTCCCTAGATTCCACTATTTCAAGTACATGATCTCTAACTGTTTCGGTCTAATTCCCAAATCACCGAAATCAAACTTATAATTAAGGCTTCACTCATTGATACCTCAAAGAATTTGAACTAGTAACAAAGATACATTACTCACTCACGATTTAGGTAACTTGTTTGATAATCGAGTAGAGTCTCATTCCGAGATGTCACGAATGAGTCATCTACGCGATTCCCTTCCAATGTGCATCAAAACACATTATTGTTCTTATTCCCAAATTTAGACAAATCTCAATAACAACAATACAATCTTATCAATATAAAACATCCAACTTTATGGACCAATTTTGAATTACACATTTGTTTTATCACGTCGTGAATTGTGTTTCACTATACCCGAATCATTAAGGATACAATTTGTGACATTCTATATGATCATGGAACCTTAAATAATTGTTTCAAATTATAACACGCGAATAATCGAATGTTAATTCCTACTTGAAAAGGGCATCAAACTAACAATTAAAACGTTGCATGTTGATGGAGTTAGACTCGATGAGATTTGCAGAACTCAAAAAATCGCCTTATGTTTTTGTTTTCTCCTTTTTAGTTTAATTTCAGTTCGATTAACTCTGGTCTCTCTGTGTCTGGATATAATTCCCTGTTTGTGTACCATTTTGCGAAAGATAAAATCAATAATGTCTCTAGGGTAGTTCAATTGTGTAGACTTTTAAGCTTTAATTCCATGAAATTTAATGATTCGAGGCTAAACAAATTTGGTTTTTACTTTTTTTAGTAGATTTTTTTTTATCTCCCTCATGAATTCTAATCCCAAGAGTTACTTGTAATATCTGTGTTTTATCTTATTGGTATATTTTAGCATTGTGTTTATTGTACCTAAACTAGTGTACCTTGTTTGCAAATATTGTGTGTGCACCTTTTGTGCAAATATCGAGCACGTGCATGCTAATAATCATCTTTTTTATCATTTATAAGTTTAATCTTATCTAAGAGTTTAAACTTTTAGATAAAATGATTCNAATATTGTGTGTGCACCTTTTGTGCAAATATCGAGCACGTGCATGCTAATAATCATCTTTTTTATCATTTAAATTTAACCTTATTTAATAGTTTATACTTTTAGATAAAATAGTTCAATAATAACTAATATATGTAAAATAAAAGAGTTATCTAAGTAAATTACGTGGCAACTCCAGTCGAGCAATTTTTTTTTTTTCATGATTCCAATGTTCCCAACAAAGAAATGAGGGGCACGAATTGACTCGAGTAAAAGTTTCTTCATGTGAGGATCCTGCAAACCAATTTCCCAAGAGAGTTAGAAGTAGCGATAGCGAGAGGAATCAGAATCTTGAGACTGGTTATTGTAGGATAGTCAGGTGAAGTAAAATCACAATGCCTGCTAGGAAATCCTCTTATTGTACCAGGAATTCGATTATCCATAATTCTTATCCACAGTTATTGTCCCTAGGATTTTCATATGAATATATATTTTTTAGGTAGTATTTATATTTTTCTTGCTGTGAATATTTTAGCGTTGTGCTTATTGTACCTAAACTAGGGAACCATCTGTGGATCGGGCAAAGAAGAAGAAGATTCCGCTTTCTGAAGGGCTGAACGACAACTCCCTCTCCTATTGTGAGCGCACGTTCTGTACAGATATTGTGCACACAGAACATGCACACCCAGAATTGGCAGCCACCATTATCTATGCAGATACAGCCCAAGCCATTTGGAAGGAGCTGCACGAACAATTTTCTCAACCCAACACTACAAAGATTTACGAGGTAAAAAAGGCAATATCATATTGTTAACAAAGAGATTTTTCTGTTACCGTGTGTTACAATACTCGTTTAAAAGTTTTATGGGATGAATTTGCATCGTATTTAACCCTTCCAAGTTGTTCATTTGGAGCTACAAAGTTGTTCCAAGTATGAAATCAGGTTCAAGAAATGGGGAAATACCGAATCAAGAGGGTGGACAAAAGAATCGCTTGAAGAGTTACCGCAGTTATTGTGAAAAAGAATCGATCTCACTGTATTGACAAATGCTACAAATTAAATGGATATCCAAGCACCCATAATGAATCTTCGGGAGGTCCTTCGGTAGCCTAGCCGTGTCTTCTGAACAACCAGTGTAACCTAGTTCAGGCATTGAGCAAAACACTACATCTTCTCCTGCAATAACCCAAGAACAGTATAATTAAATATTAGCCATTCTTCAACTAAGGTAGAAATGATCATTTGACTAATTTTGCAGGTACTGCTCTCAATACTTCTTTTAATAATACATGGATCATTGATAGTGAAGCCACAAATCATGTGTTCCACTCCTGACTCCTCTAAACCTTATCATTGAAAACCTCTCTCTCAAGTGTTCAAATGGCTGATGATTTTATTGCACAAATAACAAAGATTGGTGCTATTTCTATTAATTCTTCTCTTCAACTTGATAATCCATCAACAGAGTTGTGTTGCTTCTCGACAATAAAACAGTGTCGTGGAACTTAAGCGTCGTCATTTACTTGATTTGAGGCAACTCAACTTTGAGTTTTTGGGTGTCTAGGCTTTGCCCATTAGCTTTCACCTCACTAACACAAATTTGACGCATGTTCCAAGCCCGGTATATTTATTTGGTGCCCTTTTGGACAAAAGGGATATAAAATTTATGATCTTGAAACAAGAAAGATTTATGCATCTAGGGATGTTTTGTTTTATGAACATATTTTTCCTCGTGACAAAACTTGCTACCGTTCTTTTTCTTTCTTTGGCATAGCAAGTATAAAAAAATAAAATGGTTTTTACTCGCATTTGAAGTCAACGTCGCATTCTTCATGTAGTTCTCACTGAAGAGGTGTACATGCAACTGCCGCGGGCTTTTAACCACTGGGGTAGAAAGAAAATTTTGGATGCCGTCCCAACAAATCCATCTACGGACTCAAGCAAGACAGACGTAATTGGTTTACTAAATTAAGAAGTTCCTTACTTTTTCCGGTGATACGCTTAACCAAGTTTCAGAAGTTTTTGCATTGGAAGGAGCGAAAATTGGATAGGGAATAATTTGTCACATTATCATACTGAGTTCCAAATATACTGATCTCCATTGCAAGTTTTAAAAGGTGCTTAACCATAAGTAACAAAATCCACAATCGCTTGCAGAAAACGATCCATCTTTCTACACTATACTTTCAGGTAGGAGGCAGGCAGGTGAGCAAGAGTAGTCCCCTCATGACCAGAGATTCGAGGAGTTAGGAATATCTACATACAAGTGCACAAAGCAAATTTCAAACTCAGAATTTTTCGATGTTATACTCCTGCACCTTCAGCAGAAGTTCTCAGAAATGACCTGAAATAGCACATTATCACTGATTCAGTGATCTAGAATAGGATTAAATCAATGGCAGAGAGATCTCAAAGTCTGAATAAATTTCACTTCAAAACTTCATAACAGAAAATGTACAAGAGAGTAACCAAAAACTCCAGATTAAGGATAGTAGACTTGCCTTGGATATTAAGGGCTTGGCATGTTCCTCCCACTCAGTCGCCCACCTTGCTGAAGATACCCTTTCCATCACGCCCATCCTCAACTTGTTTAATGCATCACACTTTTCTGGGAAACCTTTGAATAGCATCTGCAGAGGTCAAGAAATCATTTTAGAACTTTGCCATTATATTTTCAGGACATTCCAGACTGACAATAAGAATGGCTGTCAAAAGAAAACCCATCATATACTTCATCATCAATTTCATTTTTCAATCACGTCTATTTGATTTCCTTTATCTTTACTTTAATCTTAAGATTGTATTTAAATTACGCATTATGAATGCTTTATCCACAGGATTGATTCCTTCAGAAGACATTTCTTTAATATCACCAGATATTTGGGCCTACCCAATTCGATTTGTTACTATTTCTCACTCTATATATTTTGGATGCTGTTCTAAATGCCTAGTTGACAGGTGGTGTTGCCTTTTCCATACCTACATTGCAAAATATAACCTTTTGAGAGAGCCAACCCCGTTATACTCTCGAAAGAAACGGTGACATCAACAAAGAATTGGAAACTAAATATTATGAATCTCCACTGTCCTCTTGTTTCACAATTATGATTTGTTCTTGAAGGACGACAAAGAATGTAATTAATATTAGCTTTCAAAAATGCTATACAACTTCCTACATACGAGCTTACCATGAGTTCATCAGCTAGCTCTGAAGACGAAGAGAAAAGGAGGCCATTCTTTTCAACTTCTACCAGCTCCTTGATACTTGACATAGACAAGAAAAATATTTAAAATGTAATACATCTTTACAGTTTTACAACGTGCACCAGAAGATCTTACCAAGAATATGAAACAGCACAGACTGGGAGTCCGCAGCCAAACATATCCACAACCTAATAAACCAGAAAGTTCCAAGTGTATCTCTTACACACAACACAAAAAGAGAGGGAGAGGGAGAGGGAGAGGGAGGGAGGGAGGGNAAAGAAGCGCACCAGAAGAATTTACCAAGAATACGAAACAGCACAGACTGGAAGTCCACAGCCAAACATATCTACAACCTAATAAACCAAAAAGTTCCAACAATGAGGGCATCTCACATACACAACACAAAAACAAGAGAGAGATTGCAAGGAAGAGGAGCTAAATGAATTGCTGTAAAATTGTTTTTCTGTGCAAAAAACAGATTTAAGGACACAATACCTTCATGGGTAGATCCAACCCTGATGAAGAAGTATGCAGGCAAACACCGAGATCTGCTGACCCTGAACATGTAGTAAAGGAAGATATAACACTGTTACCTATTGGAAGTGAAATACAAGCCATCGACCATTTATAACTTACCAAGAAGCAAAGGATAATCCTCCGCTGATAACCACATAGTACGGAATGCTACGCGTTTGAGGCTCAGTTTCCTTATTTTTTGTTCATATTTTTCCTTTTCAGGCCCTTTACCTTCACTCAGGTAAAAAGATTATATTCAGTTTTGTAACATGTAAAGAAATTACTAGTTAATAAAAGATTACTTAATATGAACAATCATTACCAGTAATGATGAATAACAACCTTGGGTATGAGAATTTCTTCCCATCAGAAATCTCCTTCCAAACAACTTCATCTCTGGTCGCGTCATCCTCATTTAATAGTGCAGCAACACGCCTATCATACATGAGTGCTGCTTCCAAAAGAATGCTAAAGTCTTCATCTGGAGTCCTGGGAAAACGTATAATTCCATTACAGTAATAATTTTCAAGAAATACACCAAATACATGGCTACATTACCAACCCAAGTTTATCAAAGATTTTTTCTTTCCTTCCTTTATTTTCATGTGATCTGAGAACAAGGACGCAGGTAGTCATGAAAGGAAAAGTAAGTTCAGGTAAACTATGATGACAAGGAATCAATTTCTTAAGACATACCAGCTCGTGCTGCTAACAATGAGTGCTGGTCCATTATGCTTCAGGAAAATATCAGTGCCAAGCTGAGCTGTAAATGGAGTTACATTAGGATCATTGTTATCTGATGCTGTCATTCCTGCGAGGAGGGTTCATGTTTAATCCAAATTAGCCAACACTCTCTCGACATCAACAGTGAAATAGAGTACAACATCACTACTTTGCTTACCATTACTAATGCAATCCTGAAAACCAGATGGCTGGCTGAGGCTTTTGCTGATCCTGCAAAATAACTAGATTGTCGTTGACATTAAGGCTTGTTGATTCAATGCCTTCTTGAAGCATTCTATGACAAATAGAGTTACTTACCTTGTGCTTCTCCTCTAGGGAAGCAGGTCGAAAAAACTCAGGAGGCTGATCATACAGAACAGTGGCTCTATGATTTACAAATAGGATGCAGTTAAGTAACGTAGGAACAAGCTATGATTGAAAATTAGGATGCAGTTAAGTAACATAAGAACAAGCTATATGATTTACAAATATGATGCACTTAAGTAACATAGGAACAAGCTATGATGAAGTGACAGGAACACGTGACACGCCAACACATTGAATACATTCTTTAAAATTCTTCATTTACATAGTATAAATTTAGTTTTATACTTGTTATTAATTATTCATGTTGAAATCTTTTACGTAAGAGTACATATTTGTTATTTAATAATAACTTTAAGTTTGAAAAATATAATATTGCAAATAAAGAAAGAAAAAAGATTAGAGTATCCGAGGGGCGAGTAGTGTGCATATTTGACATGTCCAACACGGACACACCACCATAATTGAAATGTCCATGCAACACAAGGAGCAAGTAAATGAGTAAGTAGATAGAAATATATGAGAGATTTTTGAGATAATTATATTACTTAATTCCCCAGTTCTCAGCCAATTCATGTTGCATTGCCCTGGTCACGCACAAAGAACCATGGGCCATCCTGCCATACCGCTTCTCAATCCTAGGCATATACCAAAACTTCATCATATTTCTAAATTTCAAAGACAGATCCTCAGTTTGATTAAAATAATAGGAATTGAACTTTACCAACGATATAGTGACACGAATAAACTACTCCTTCCAAGTGATAATGCAAGCAGTGTATATCCAAAATTATGCCAATCTACAATAAATATCGAATGTCTCAACCAGCTAGCCCACTTTACACCCACTAGGGTAGGAACAGATGGTGGATTCTGCAAGTCAAAGTCACATAAGTGTACCAGGCTGCTTATTCGGAGGGTAAGCAACAACAAATACTTCATTAATTGAGATCCAATCAGACTGCCAGCAAACAAAATTAGACCAGGATGCCAAGCACAACTATAGATTATCCAGCCAATAAAATCAGGTTGTGATGCGCGCTCAAGCACAAACAAAGATAATTGAAAACAGGAAAAATTACGGTAAAAACAATTGGAGAACTCAAACAAAGTGAAAATGCCTATATGGATTTAAATTGCTACATTCAGAGCTATCTTTAGAACTTCTCATTTTTTGAACAAGAACAGAAAACTAATGCATGTTCCCAATAAATATGGAGGCTACATGAATACTTTTTCGCCACTCCGTTCCATCCAACACTATGTATAGTGGCAGATCTCATCAACGATCAAACCATTTGCAACCATATTAGGCATGTAATTTTTAGCATGCATTTCACTGTTCTAGCTTGTTCTACTGGGATCAATCACTCTATTCAACAAGAGTTTCTTTAGGTCCAAAGAAAAATGCTCCAACCCAGCCATCTAAGTCATCCATCCCTTAATTTATCCTAAGTTGGTACAACCTCCACTTGCACGTGTTGGGGTATATAAGATTTTGAAAACATAAGGATTTCCAAGATATCTGGGAATGGAAAACAGTAGTAAATCGAATCTACCTTTCCTATCAATTACAATCAAGAATTAAATCAAAAATGAAATAGTTATTTTGAATGCCTGAAATAGGACTATACATATTCCATTGAACTTGGCAATAGTACTTAAATGAAAACAAACTTTTCCTTTGCGGGCAGTGTAACTTAAAAGTCATCAATGAAAAGCTAAGACAATGACAATGACAATGAGCAAGTGATTCAAAGGAATTTCTGAAAGCAGGCCTGTTATAGAAGGTAAATGAACAAGGAAAATGCTTCACTTAATTTGGCATTAGCATGGTAGCCAATCATACAACAGTTGAGATAAATCCCATCAAACATCACTTTTCAAATGACTGATCATTTTGATACAAGGCCTGAACAAGAATATTTCCAATAAACTCAGCAATGATACATACAAACTTTTCATTTGCATGCTTCATGTAACTTAATATTCATTAATGAAAAGCTAAGATAATCGCATCAAGTGATACTTTCTAAACATATGCCAGTGTATATAAGGTACAGGAACAAGGAAAAAGTTTCATAAAATTCAGCAATAACATAAAACAAAAGCCAATCATATGACAGTTGAGATAACAAAAAATTATGATCCCATCGCAAGTCACATTTCTAAGACTGAATGAGCACAAGTCTGACGCTCACCTGGACTATAAAGACATCAGGAGCCGGTATCTTCACACAAAGATACCAAAGCAGCAAAAGAAATTGAACAATTGGCTTGAGCATAAGCATTAAGGGACGAAATATCTTCGGCAGACTTCGACCACTAGTTGGCCATTGCGGCTGTACAAAACAAAATAGTTTTATTCTTAATGCCTTGAGAATTTTAAGCACAATCAGTCTAGCAATGAGTAACCATACCATTTTGTGAATATGAATAGATGAGTGCTCTAAAACTGCAGTGTGAGGCTCTGAACCTAACCAAAAATTATAAAACTTCCCATTCAAGAAAACGCATAAGAACTAATGATTCATCTGCTTTACTCAATAAATCATTTGATCAAACAATACAATATGATAGAAATTACAAACTCAAACAAAAGAACCTAGACACTTTGACAAACGAATAGAAGTTACTTTTCACTCAGCCATCATACGATACAACCATACCTCCATATGCAACAATATCAACCTCTAGAAAGGCCTGCAAGAGAAATCAGAAGTTCAAAATAACAACAATGTGAAAAGAAAAAACTAAAAACCAGAAATCATATAAAGTTTCAACAAGAAAAGTCTTTTGTCTGATACAAATCTCTTGATCATAAGTAATGAACGTTTCATTAATGATGTTCTGAGCATAACTTCAACTCCAATTGCACTCAGCAAGATTATACTTCCAACTCTTACACAAAATTTTATCCAATTTTTTTGTTATTCCGGTGAGATAAGATATGAACTTTTTATCAATAAGCATATGCATGTATATCAACCGAGTACATCAGATCACTTGCGATTCAGTAGCACCAGAAATTAAAGAAGAGAAGTCAATTGATAGTAACTAGGTAAGTCCGTTCTAACGCAAAAAAAAAAAAAAAAAAGTCAACAAAAAGTTAGATAGCAACTAAACCGATCAAGCAAGTTAGTCATGAGTAACCCTACCAATCTTCATATTCAAAACTCTAGAACGCACACAAACGTATACCTGACGTGCAAGGGAAAGAGCGTGGTATTGCATACGTGGGCTACGCCCAATGTCTCCGAGAACAACGACGGCGGCCCTATCTCTACGCCTGATCGGCGATTTTTTCTCTCCTAAATTCATCATTTTCCAAATAAAATATTAATTTATATGAATAACACACGCTACTGATATAAATGTAAATGTAAATGAAACGAAACGCACCTGCCATTGGAGAAAAGGTTGAAGAGGTCTCTGAAGAGCAAAAGACGGGAAATTTCAACCTCATCCGGAGAGAATTCGATTGAATGTCCGAGTCCAAATTTAATCTTGAGGGTTAGGATTCAATCAGAGTTTTCACTTTCGATAAATCTGCCCAATCTTGTTCATTTTCTGCAATTGGATTTATAAGTTAGATCATGAAGCAAATACGGAGCCGAAAAAGTGAATTCATATTTGTTGGATGAAGTTTTCGTTTAATTGCAGCAAATTGAGTCTCTGTGTAGTGCAGCGAGAGAAGCGAGTTAAATTGTTTCATTGCCCACTAAACTACCATATCACAGTGTACTCA
>CAIGRP010129437.1:0-11670 GCA_903798385.1 Fraxinus cuspidata | reverse complement strand
TCTGGGCCTGGGCGAGCACGGGCCAGCCCGTGCCTAGATCCGCCCCTGATTATACTCTACCCCATTGTCATGATTGCTTCAATTCAAACTCAGATTTTGCATAGTCGTCTCAGTGTTCATCTACGTATCATAGACAAATGCATGTTAATGAGTAACCAAGGTTAAATGACAGAAAATAATTTCCATCATATTGAACCTGATACTTGGAGGATGGCAATCCATAGCCGATATGAAGTTCATAGAAACATGCAATAATAAAGAAAGTATTCTCCCCTCCCACCGTGATTTGTTAAGGACTAAGAATGTTCTCTTTTCCGTCCACCTATTCCTAACGAGGGAAGGAATGGAGTAAAGGATCCAGGATGTATATGAAGATACAAACCAGTGAATTGAGGAATAAAAGCTCGATGAGAAGGAGAACATGGATTAAAGAATCTTAATTACGTCGAAAGCCACTCCTGATTATTAACTGAATGTGTTACAACCCAACAACCAGCTGAAGCAAAACAAATAGCTGGAGCTGAAACATAAACTAAAGTTGCTGGTAGTTAAAGTCAGTTAGAAATGATGAGCTGGAATAAGTAGTTGAAAGAGTTAGTTTTTCAGTTAGTTAGTTGTAATTGTACTGGCAGCCTGATGCCTATAAATAAGAATCAATGTACAAACGAGATGATTGAATTAAAAAATTTCAACAACAGAAAAAGGAGACTGATTCTCTGCATTTTTTTCCTCCATTTTTACATTTCTTTGGTTCTTTTTGATATGGTATCAGAGCTTAAAAACTAATGTCTTCCGATGTGTTATAGATTGAGCTCTGTTGTTAATCATGGCTACAGATGATTCCTCTAATCCCTTGTTCTTAGCAAATAATGACAATCCTGGCACTGTCTGGGTTTCTCAAGTTCTTGATGGATCCAACTATTTTCATTGGAAGAGATCAATGTCCATGGCTATTTCTGCCAAAAACAAGCTTGGTTTTATCGATGGTAATCTCCCAAAATCATTTATAACTTATCATTCTCATCAAGCATGGATTCGTTGTAATGATATGGTTTGCTCTTGGATCTTGAACTCATTGAACAAAGAAATTGCTGCTAGTGTCCTTTACATTCCGCTACATCCGATTTGTGGAAAGAGCTAGAGGAGAGGTTCAGTCAGGGAAATGCTCCACGCATTTTTCAATTGAAAAAATCAATTTGTGCTCTTAATCAAGGTTCATCATTAGTGACTGATTATTTCACCAAATTCAAAACCTTGTGGGATGAATATTTTAACTATCGTCCCCTTCCTAATGATTCTAGTCCTAGTATTAAGACTCTGTTGGATTATCATCACCAAGATTATGCTCTACATTTTCTTATAGGACTAAATGAGAGTTTTGCTGCAATAAGAGGTCAAATATTGCTATCTGATCCCTTACCTTCTCTTAACGAAGTTTTTTCTTTAATTCTACAAGAGGAAACTCAGAGACATGTTGGTCATTGTACTCCCCATTTTGATTCTGCTGCTATGGTTAGTAAGATAGCACACGGTTCATACAAGTAACCGTCTGGTCCTCGAAAAGGAAAATTGTATTGTACTGAATGTGGATATACTTCTCACATGACTGACAAGTGCTTCAGAATTATTAGTTATCCTCCTGGTTTTAAATCTGGCAAGAATAAAGGAACTAATTCCTCAAGCCAAGTTCATTCAGTAACATCTTCTGGTGAGCAAAGCCTTTCTTCAATGCCATTTACTCAAGAACAATATAATCAGCTACTCGATTTGATTAAACCTGTCAATGCTCCACCCATTGACAATCCTCTGGTCAGTAAGTGTGATAACCTCACCTCAACATTTCAGCCTCAATGCAACATGACAGGTGAACATCATTGCCTATCTTTTTCTTCTAATTCTACTTCAATTTCAAATACTCCCTGGATCATCGATACAGGAGCAACAGACCATATGGTATGTTCAGCTTCTTTCCTCAGCACTATAACAGCCAAAGTGAATTCTTCTATTCAATTACCCACTGGTACATTTGCACAAGTTAACCATATAGGAAATGTCTTCATTTCAAATAAACTTTGCTTAACAAATGTCATGTGTGTCCCTTCTTTTTCCTTTAATTTTCTATCTGTCAGTCAACTAGCTCGCAAATCTAATTATTGCTTAATCTTTCTATCTCGTCACTACTTTATTCGGAACCCTATCTCATGGATGACGATTGGTGTGGGTGAAGAGAAAGGAGGATTGTACCATTTGTCAAGATTTTCAGTAGAATCTCCTATATGTGCTACTTCCTATTCAAAATCAAACTTTTTTGATCTTTGGCATTTTCGTTTAGGTCACTTGTCTTCTACTTGTTTAAAGAATCTTGCTAGTAACAGTTCTGATGTAATATCAAGTCATAAAGAATTTCTTTACATTTGTCCATTGGCTAAACAAAAGAGGCATCATTTTCCTATTAGTGATACAACTTCCACACATATATTTCAATTAGTACATTGCGATGTATGGGGGCCTTTTGCTCATTCTTCTTTAAATGGTGCAAAGTATTTCCTCACTTTAGTGGATGATTTCTCCAGATCAACATGGATATATCTTTTACAACATAAATCTGAAGCCAAATCATACATCCAATGCTTCTATAATCTGGTTGAAACACAATTCCAAGTTAAAATAAAACAATTTCGCACTGATAATGCCCCTAACCTTGATATGAGAGTTTTTTTCTGCTGAAAAAGGAATCATTCAACAAAAACGTTGTGTTGCTACACCTCAACAAAACAGTGTAGTTAAGCGCAAACATCAACACATACTCAATGTTTCGCAAGCACTCATGTTTCAGGCCAATTTACCCCTTCAATTCTGGGAGAAGCTGTTCTAACTTCAGCATATCTCATTAATCGTATACCAACTCCTTTGCTACAACACAAGTCTCCTTTTGAGATCCTATATGCTAAACCTCCTACCTATGCTCACCTTAGAGTGTTTGGTAGCCTATGTTTTACCTCTACTTTATCTCACAATCATTCTAAATTTGCTCCTCGAGCTCGTATGTGTATATTTCTTGGATATCCATACGCTGTCAAGGGATATGAACTCTATGATCTTGATCTTCACACTTTCTTCATATCTCGAGATGTAGTTTTTCACGAACACATCTTTCCCTATAAAAGTTTGACTTCTGTTTCCTATGATAATTCTTTTGTGTCTCCCAAATCTCTCCCTTCTCAAGAATCGGATACTTCCACTCCAACTGTGCCATCTTCTACAATTATGCCTCGCAGATCTTCTAGAACTAGGAGCACCCCTAGTTACCTTGAACAATATCATTGCAATCTTCTTACTTGTTCACCAACTCAACCTCGTTCCATGTGTTCAGGTAGATCAAACAAGGTTAGTACTCCTCATGATTTAACTGCATCTTTACAGTATGACAGGTTATCACCCTCTTTTACAAGCTTTCATCTCTCAGTTTCTACCACCTTTGAGCCTACTCACTACTAACAAGCTGTAAAATTTGAGCATTGGAGGAAGGCTATGCAAGCTGAGATTGATGCTCTTGAAGCGAATCAAACTTGGGAATTAACTTCTTTACCTCCTGGCAAAAAATTTGTTGGTTGTCGATGGGTGTATAAGGTCAAATTTAGATCTGATGGGACAATGGAACGTTATAAGGCTCGACTCGTAGCCAAAAGCTACACTCAAATCGGAGGATTAGATTTCTCAGACACTTTCTCACCTGTGGCAAAGCTAGTAACTGTGAGATCATTGCTGGCTATTTCTGCAGCTCGAAATTAGCATGTGTATCAACTAGATATTGACAATGCTTTTTTAAATGGTGAATTGGATGAGGAGGTCTTCATGACTCTACCACCTGGTTACTCTTCATCTCTTCAAATTCAGTTTGTAAACTTAAGAAGTCTCTTTATGGCTTAAGGCAGGCATCTCGATAGTGGAATATCAAATTTACTCAATGTCTTATGCAATATGGCTTTACTCAATCCCAACATGATCATACTTTATTCATCTTACAGAATTCTACTACATTCATGGTGTTGCTAGTTTATGTCGATGACATAATTGTCACAAGTTCTAATATGGCTTGCATTAATGCTCTCAAGGCTCATTTACATTCCATTTTTAAAATTAAAGATCTTGGTACTATTAGATATTTTCTAGGATTGGAGATTGCTTGATCTTCTGCTGGATTTTCCATTTCACAATGCAAATATACACTTGATGTACTACAAGATTCGGGTCTAACTGGAACTCGTCCTTCCAGTCTTCCTATGGAACAAAACTTGAAATTATCTCGTGAGGAGGGGCAAGTATTAACTAATCCTGCAAAGTATAGAAGGCTGATTGGCAGGTTGATATATCTAACAAGACCCGATTTAACATTTGTTGTTCAGACACTTAGCCAATTTATGCAAGCACCAAGACAACCTCACTTGGATGCAGTACACAAAGTTCTGAGATATGTTAAACATGCACTAGCACAAGGAATTTTTATGTCCAGCACATCTGATCTACAATTGAAGGCCTTTTGTGATGCAGACTGGGGAGGATGCATAGATAGTAGGGGGTCTGTAACAAGGTATTGTATTTTTCTTGGTAAAGCATTGATTTCGTGGAAATCTAAAAAGCAAACAATGGTATCAAAATCGTCAGCTGAAGTTGAATACAAAGTAATGGCCACAACCTGCTATGAAGTAATTTGGCTGTTAGGAATACTTAAGGACCTTGGGGTAGATCATTTGAAGCCTGCATTGATGTATTGTGACAATAAAGCAGCCTTGCACATAGCCTCCAATCCAGTTTTTCATGAGAGGATGAAACACATAGACATAGATTGCCACATCGTGAGGGAGAAACTGGAGAAAGGATTAATTAAGACGGTTTATGTTTCTTCTAAACATCAACTAGCAGATATTCTTACTAAATCCTTAGGAGCATACCGATTTCATTTCTTACTTAACAAGATGGGAATCATGGATTTACATAAGTCCATCTTGAAGGGGGATGTTACAACTCAACAACCAGCTGAAGCAAAACAAATAGCTGGAGCAAACGGGAGCTGAAACAGAAACTAAAGTTGCTGGTAGTTAAAGTCAGTTAGAAATGATGAGCTNAGTCCATCTTGAAGGGGGATGTTACAACTCAACAACCAGCTGAAGCAAAACAAATAGCTGGAGCAAACGGGAGCTGAAACAGAAACTAAAGTTGCTGGTAGTTAAAGTCAGTTAGAAATGATGAGCTAGAATAAGTAGTTGAAAGAGTTAGTTTTTCAGTTAGTTAGTTGTAATTGTAGCTGGCAGCCTGATGTCTATAAATAAGAATCAATGTACAAACGAGATGATTGAATAAAAAAATTTCAACAACAGAAAAGGAGATTGATTCTCTCTGCATTTTTTCTTCTCCATTTTTACATTTCTTTGGTTCTTTTTGATAGAAGGTACAATGACTGAACATGTAAAAGAAAATTATTCCTCTAAAACCAAAATTATCGACGAAGATAATTCTATAGACAATCTTTTCACCATAAGTAGATAATGTACTGACCCAATAATACATATCAATTTCATCACATGTAAGCCGACAACAGAGCAACATATTTTACATTCACAAATTAATTACCTTCGAATTAGACATGTAATTGATAGACGAGGCTCTCTATTATAGAAGCAACAATTTGAGTAGTATATTTCATATTCGTAATGTACCAAGAAACAGCTTTAGAAGCAATGATTTAAGTAGTATATTTCATATTCCAAAACCAAATAAGAAAATTAAGAAATCATATCTATACACAAAATTGTACCAAAACTGATAAGGATCTTACCCATGAGAGTAGCCTCTAGCAAATTGGTCCTCCAAAGTACTTGATACGTAGGTGTCATTGTACCAACCTTAGAACCCTTGTTCTGAATCTTAAATATGCTAACAACGTTTGAAAAGAGGATGACAAAAATAGTAGCAGCAATTGTTAAAACTGTACCCCTTCTCATCTTCACTTGATCTAAACCCTTCATTACCAGTTCTCTCAGCGGTTCAATCTTCACCACTAAAAGGAATGCCACTAAACCCTCAGCGCATACAACCAAAAAGAACAGGGGAATCATATTTTCCACAAAACAATTCACCTTCCTTGAATAATGAACAATTTTCTTAGTTTTTCGTGAATGGGAATATATTTTCTTGGAGAAAAATTAAAGCCCACCTCCCCAATCCAAATTAATCTTTAAAAAATGAACATAAAAGTAAAAGTGGTCGAGATTTATCCATTTCCACAATAAACCCCTTTCTTGAATTAATTATCTAAAAATTAAATACAATAAATATAATTTTGAGATAGAAGAAATTTATAAAACAACTGTGGCTGTAAATCTACTTCACTATTTAATATACAATTCAGATTACATTATATATACACTTCACGTGAGAGCTGGGAGAAAGAAATTCAGTTAAAGAAAAAAAAACATTACAGAGAGAATATTCTGTCCTACAACAGAATCCATGTGCAATGCAAAACAGATCATTGATCATGCAATCTTCTAAGCTCTTCTATTGTACAATCACCAATGTGTGCTGATGTAGCTTGGATTGATGAGTCAGATGCCATATCATTTCTCCATTGCTCAGCTTGTGTTGCTTCATCTTTCAACAGCCGCTCGCAAGATGGAGAGTAGATATATGCTACTCCCATCTTGGCCATGTGATGTGAAAATAGAAACTTGAATATTTCAAAACCTTAGTTAGAATGTCTGCAACTTGAGAACTAGTATGCATATATTCAGTAACAATGCTTCCAAACTTGTATCTTATCCTGAATGAGATGACAATCAATCTCCATATGTTTAGTTCTCTCGTGAAAAATAGAATTTGTGGCAATGTAGATTGCTGATTTATTACCACAATATTGGCTAACTGCTTGACTGTATTCAATCTATAAATCTTTGAATAAGTACCTTAGCCAAAAAGTTAATTCACAACAAACACTTGCCATTGCTCTATACTCAGCTTCAGAGGATAGTCGTGATATTACATTTTCCTTCTTTGATTTCCAGGATACTAGAGATGAGCCAATGAACACACAATAGCCTATTACAGACCTTCTGGTGTATGGACAGCTTCCCCAATCCAAATCAGAGTATCATTTTAGTTGTAGTTCAGAAGTGGATGAGTAGAATAAACCCTACCCTGGAGCTCTCTTAAGGTACCTCAGTACTTTATATGATGCATTGAGATGATGTATCCTAAGCTGATCCGTATATTAACTTAAGAGCTGAATTGAGTAGGATATATCTGGTCTAGTTATGTTTAAATACAATAAACGTCCAATCACTCTTCTGTAGATAGATGGACCAGCAAGTAGTTCTCCTTTCCCTTTAGATAATTTGATATTTTGATCAAGGGGTACCTTGGATGGTGTTGATCCTATGGTTCTTGAATCAGCTAAAATGTCCATGGCATACTTTCTTTGGCAAATATGTATCCCTTGGTTTGATCTAGCCACTTCAATGCCTAGAAAATACTTTAACTTACCCAAATCTTTGATTTGAATTGGCCATCAAGTGTTGCCTTGAGATTGTTGATAGTTTCTAAACAATTTCCAGCCATAATTATATCGTCAACATGGACCAAAACAGCCATAAAGGAGTTTTGAGTAGACTTAACAAACAAGCTATAGTCTGCCTTATATTGAGTAAAAACATGCTGAAGAATGAAATTAGACAACTTTGAATACCATTGTCGTGAAGCTTGCTTGAGTCCATATAGGCTCTTGTGAAGTTTACATACCTTTGAACCACTCGCATTATCATAACCTGGAGGTAGCTCCATATATACTTCCTCATCCAAATCTTCATACAAAAAAGCATTGTTTACATCTAATTGGTATAGGAACTAACCTTTTATGGCTGCAATGGCAAGTAAGGTTCGAACAGTGACAAGTTTTGCCATCGGTGAGAAGGTTTCATGGTAATCCAAACCTTCTTGTTGAGTGTGTACCTTTGCTACCAACCTAGCTTTGTATCTTTCTACACTTCCATCAGCATTAAACTTGATTTTCTAATTAGGTGGCCGATCGACTATGACACATGTATCATTCAACTCAAGAGCCATAATCTCATTTTTCATGGCTTCACACCATTCTGGGAATTTCACAGCTTCTTGGTAAGTTCTAGGTTCATTTTGTGTAGTAATGGAAGAGACAAAGGCTTTATGAAAAATGGATAACTTATTATATGACATACTAGAGTTGAGGGGATAGGGATTACTTGAGGAAACAGAGCTATCTTTCTTGGCCAATGTCTGCAATGGGGAAGTGAAGTAGCCTGCTGACATATATATTCCTACAGGCGTTGTGGAGCTCTCCTAATTCTGGAAGATCTTCTAGGTAAGTGAGGTATGGTTTGGTCGTTTTCTCTATCAGATAAACATTGGTTTGGTTGTTGTCTAGTTTGATTAATTTGAGGATTAGTTGTGTAGAATTGTTCTGTGTTTTCTATAGGATTGGGAACATTTGTAGATTGATTTTCTTGTTCTTTGAGAATGTTAGTTGGAATAGAGATGACATGATTTTGAGGAAAGCACTAATCACCAGGATTTGGTAGGACATGTATGTTGGTGACTTTAGTTTCTTTGCACGAAAATATTGTTTCATGAAACACAACACTTCTTGGTATGAAAACTTTATTTGTTTCCAAATCAAGGAGTTTGTAGCCCTTAATACCAAAAGGATAGCCAAGAAAAACGCATCTCCTAGCTCTAGAATCAAATTTATGTCTGCCATTTATGAGAGTTGTAGGAAAAGCAAGGCATCTGAACACCTTAAGATGGGAGTATGTAGGTTTGGTCTGAAATAACATCTCAAAGGGGCTTTGTGCTTTAGAAGCGTTGAAGGAGTTCTGTTTAAACAGCAGTCAAAACACAATCATTCCAATATCTTAATAAAACACCACTTTGAAATCTTAAGGCCCTTGCAACATTTAAAATATGCTGATGTTTCCTCTCAACAATGGCATTTTGTTGAGAGGTTTCAACACATGTTTTCTGATGGATAATTCCCTTTTCAAGGTAAAATTGCTTCATGTTGAATTTCCCTCCATTTTCACTACATATGACTTTGATTTTTGTTTGGAATTGAGTTTCTATAAGTTTACAGAAACTTTGTAAAGCATTGTGTAAAGCATTGGTGGCTTCAGATTTTCAATTTGAGCATATATATCCAAGTACATCTACTAAAGTCATCTAACTATAGTTAGAAAATAGCGAGATCCATCACAACTAGTTTCATTGTAAGGTCCCTAGATATCACAATGTATTAAATCAAAACACATTGTTGATTTGTACTGACTAACAGGAAATGGAAGTCTGTGTAATTTTGCCAAGGGACATACATAACAAGGTTTGTTGTGGGAAGCTAACTTAGGTATCTTATCTTCAAAAGTAAGGGTAAAATGGGATGGATGTCCCATTCTATAACGCGAAAGATCAAACTCCTCAGTATGATTGATAACATAGGCTGAAATGGAAGATGTGGTCGTTAGACGAAACAAACTTTCTTAAAGGGCCATAGGAGAGGCTGTTGAAGGCAGGATATGATAGAGATCAGACTTTACTTTACCCATTCCAGTCATTGTCCAAGTCGAAAGGTCCTGTATGAAGTAAACATCAAGAAGAAAAACAACACAATAGTTCAGTGCCTAAGTGAGTTTTCTAGCAGATATAAGATTAAAGGAAAAGGAAGGAACGCATAACACATCCTAGAGAATTAATGTGTCTGTGACATGAGCAATGCCAACATGAGTTACTGGGACAACACCTCCATTTGGTAAAGTTACTAAGCATGTGACTTGGGACTTGATAGAGGAAAAATATGATGGGCTACAAATCATATGATCTATTGTCCATGTATCTAGAATCCAAGGAACTGTAGGATTATTTGTATTTGCAATGTTAAGAGTAGTTGGGCAAAGTGATATACCAAAAATTTTTGGAAGAGCATTATTAGAACTCAAAGCTACAATGCTTTGAACCTGATTTTTTGAGGGATCCAAATTTGGATTCGTTGATGATTTGAGAATGGCCATCAAGTAAGAGTACTCCTCTTGAGTGAGAGATACATTGGTCTTGTTAGTCTGCTGTTCTTGATTCATAGGCACTAAAATGAAAGCCTGATTTGCTACTGGTGTCTATCTGCTCTTGCCTTCAAGTTTGTGACCTGATGGGTAACCATGCAGCTTGAAACATTTACTTGTAATGTGTCCTGGCATCTTACAGTAGGAGCATACAGGCTTGTTAGGATCTTTGAGGCATCTTTCAAGTGAGTGGCCTGCAACTTTACAGAAAGTACAATAATACCTATCTTTTCTTTGTGACGAAGAGTTCTGCCTGCCATTGTCTCTAAAATTGCCTTTAGCCAGCAATGACATTGTTTCACTGATAGATCCATCATTTGAGATCTGTCTTCTTTTCTCTTCTTGTTGAATTATATAATAAACTTCATTTAGGGAAGGAAAAGGGTTTATTCAAAAGAACTTGAGCCTTAATTGCTTTGTAAGATTCATCTAATCTCATTAAGAATTTCATTACCCAGTCACGATTCTGATGTTCAACTACCACTTTTAGACCTCCACACGTACAATTAGGGATGGACTCATAGTTTAATAATTTATCAAGAAGGGTTTTGAACTTAGAGAAGTATACACTTTCAGCATCCTGATTTTGGGCCAATGTTGTAATGGCCTGCTTGATTTCAAAAATTCTAGATGCATTCTGTTGAGAAAATCGCTGCTCCAACTCCAGCCATAACTGATGTGCAGTCTCAGCATATACAGTGTTGCATTTGATGTCCACGGCCATGGTATTTTGAAGCCAAGTGATCACAATATCATTGCACCTAAGCCAGTGCTCCATCAGTGGATCGTTTGGGTCCTGTGGCTCACAAAGGTTCTCATTTATAAATCACAGTTTATTCTTTATCCTAAGAGCTCTCTTCATTGACCTGGCATAAGAATGGTAGTTGTTTGCATCCAGTATATGTGTGACCAGAATGGCTCCAGTACCATCGTTGCTACCAATGTAATAGGGGCTATTGAAATGTGTTGGATCATGAAAAGCTGAGTTGTTAATTTGAGCTTGATTGGTGTTTGGTGGAAGATTTGAGGATTCATTATCTGATTCTATTGTAAGTCTCTGATACCATATAAATTTTGAGATAGAAGAAAATTATAAAACAACAATGGCTGTAAATCTACTTCACTATTTAATATACAATTCAGATTACATTATATATACACTTCACGTGAGAGATGGGAGAAAGAAATTTAGTTAAAGAAAAAAAATATCACAGAGAGAATATTCTCTCCTATAACAGAATCCACGTGCAATGCAAAATATATCATTGATCATGCAATCTTCTAAGCTCTTCTATTGTACAATCGCCAATGCGTGCTGATGTAGCTTGGATTGATGAGTCAAATGCCATATCATTTCTCCATTGCTTATCTTGTCCTGCTTCATCTTTCAACAATAAAATCTCGATTTAAAAACAAATCTTGAAAAAACCCAACTCCACAAACTGAAAAATTAGAAAATCCTCACACTTTTTTCAACTAATTGAGTCTCAAGCCCTGAGTCCAGTTTTTGATAATAGATTATGCAAAAAAAAAA
>CAIGRP010129431.1:0-16788 GCA_903798385.1 Fraxinus cuspidata | reverse complement strand
TGACCCTCTCAGCTTCCTCCGCATCAACATACATGTCACCCTTCTTCAGTAGGTCATGCATTGACTCGGGGAAATTTTTAGAGAGTGACGTCTTAAAAGTCCGGTTATGCATCCCATTCATTAATGCTGTCACTACTGCAGATATTTGAAGGTCCCTTATACCAAGTGTTGTCCGGCTGAACCTAGTCAGGTCAACTGCAGTTTGAGTAAAAATATTGAGGTAGAAACGGTAATAGGTATGGTAACTAAGCCCTAGTTTGGTAGTCATTTTTGAAAAAGTATTATTTTGAATAATGAATTTTTGAAGAATGTATAGTTAAAAAGTAAGGAAAAATTTTGAATTCACATGTAAAATATTTTATTGTATGAATGTGAGGTTGAAATTTTGAGAAATGAGGGGCTAATGCAATAAGAAACCGTGACTCAATCAATCGAATTGGATTAAATATTGTTATTTTGTTTCATGCAAAAACAAGCCATCAAGCAAAACTCATAGATTAAAGTCCTTGAGCCCGCTATTTTTGTGGCTGAATGAATATCACCGTTTAGACATAAATTGACAGTAGATAGAGTGTCGTTTTAACTTAATAAGTGATTTTATTTAGATTAATTTTATATAGTTTGTTTTTCGTTTGGAAGAGGAAGCTAGGATTTTTATTTTCCTTTAAAAGTTAGAATTAAGGTTCACTGTTTATTAGTTATTTTTTAAAAGATATAAAATTGATGGAACGATATCTCGATATTCTATTTGAATCAACGAGATTGAATTTGTGTTTGTTATTTGTTACTTGGCTACATTATTGTTGACAATAAAATTACGATTAACATTCCTCTTACTTAGTCGAGATTTTCTCCTCCTAAATTCACTAGTTTTGTGCTCAAACTGTAGCAAGAGTGGAAATGTTTATTTGGCATGGAGATATTTGATTTTGCATGATTTTCTCTTCATAAACAAGAGTATTTACAGATTTCTTTCAAGAATTCGGGATAATTAGGTCATTCTGAAAAGTAGCATGTGGCTGTAGTTTAGTGGTAAATTAGTAACTGATTGTGTTACGTATTCACATGTTATTTATTGGTTTAGAGGTCATGCTTTTCAAGCTTTCCCACTTGTATTCTAATAAAAGTTTTTGCCGCCATTAGGGTGGAACAATTCGCTTCTGTTTCCTTTGTGAGCTTCTACGTTTTAATTGCTCCGTGCGAGGGTTTGAGTTCGCAAGAAAGATTTTTTGATTCAACAACCACTTTAATTGATTGTAATTGCAAATGATTACGAAGAAGTGCAGATACAATCGATCAACACCCCCAAATTCACCAAGTTTGTTGACTTGCGACTTATTGACCTTTTCGCTTATAGCACAGGAAAAAAAAAAGATTTTAATTGATTTTTTTTATGAATTATACTATTACATCCGTCACATAAAGATATGCTTGATTTCATTTTCGTATGTCCCAAATTATAGGACACTTTCTTTATTGAAACTATAAATATTTTTTATTTTTGAAATATACATATATTTAATGTAGAGGTATATTAGGAAAAATATATAAAAACATTATATTTGCAATAATGTTAGTTATATTTTCTTAATACCTGTTTTCACTTTGATCACAATGACATTTGAAATGAAATAAAACAAAGCAGATTCTCCAAAAGCACCAATTATCCTTTTGATTTTGCTAAAAACTAAGCCAATGCTCTTTATAATCCACTTTAATCATTGATTTTTGCATTATTAGAGGTAATTTAAAAATAAACCATGTCTTGGGATAAGATAAGCTTTTTTACTCACTTTATTCTACTTAATAATGATAACATATTAAACTTTTGATTACTTGTGATTTGTTAGTTAAACTTTAAAAAAAAAAAAAGAAATAAGAAAAATGCTCATTCAACTTAATTTCTAATATGAGTAATCAACAAATTATAAGTGAGAGAAGTAGAAATTTGAGATTTAAATTTTGGTTGTCGAAGGAATATAACTCATAAAATAAAAAGTTATGAAAAGCAGCTTTTTTATTAGTGAAATTGAAGATAGAAGATTTTGTTACTTGTTTTTTTAGCAGCACGTGGAGCACTATTTTTAAAGACGATCAAATATGCTAATGATCGCTTGAAGGGGAAGAAATAAAATTAAGCTATTGGAGCCAAAGTAATGGCTTTATGGTGAAGTTACGAAATAAAAATAGTAACGCTATTTACTCGACCAATCTATTTGGTAGGATCGCTATCACACAATACCACTTTCAACTTGAAGTGTCACATTTGTGGATTGCTTGTAATTTATTTTAAATTACTCTCGTTAATCTTTAGAATTATGCCAAGTGTACATTGTTTTTTACGTAACTTTTCAAAAAAAAAAAAAGTGGTTGGGAAAGGTTTTTTTTTTTAAAAAATAAAAAATTGTTCAATAGTGTGCTGCCACGTGACACAATACAAATAATGATTTAAAAGATGATGTACGTATAGCAAGATTGTAATCTTTAATGCATGAATTAACATTTGTGTGTTCATAAATAAAGTTGATATGACATTCTCATTAATTTAAGGGGAACTTTTACTGATTCTACAGCATAATTCCATATAAATTAATGTTCTAGCACCAGTGATATTAGATAGAATTATTTTGAAAAAATTGACACAAAATCAACATTGTATAAAAAGGTGATCTTCAATAAAATATGACTCGACTTTGTCAAGCTGTCATGGCAAAGAACAAACAAATATTGGGAGTATTCATCTAGATTAAAGGGTTTCATAAACGAGTGACTTAGCAATATTTAGTTTCAATTATAAATGATCAAACTCTATTCACTAACGATTTACAAATTAAATTGTTTATAATTTCTTCCCAAACAGAGCCTTATATTTACATTGCATCATTGTATGGTTCTATTCATTAGACATCAATGTTGGTAGGCAACGAATATTTCAATTTGAATGCCGTCGAATACTTCGGAAATGTTCTAAACCACTATAGAAAAGGGACCCTAAGTTTATGAACATTTTGTCTTGAGAACGGACAACAATTATTATTGCACGAGAAATATGACAAAATAAAGTGCGACATGAAAAAATATAGAAAGTAGTACTCTGAAATCTTTTACATGAATGATATGTTCACCTATATAATAGGATAAAAAAATTTACGTGTCTTTTTGTTTATCTAATTTATCTTGAGAAAGGAAACTCACTCCCGTCCCTGAGTTGGAGACCAAAACATTATTAGTTTGGTTGGTGACATGACTAAAGTAGAGACAAAGCCTTGTGTAAGTTGCTTAGCAAATCTTTTCATATTCCATTCTTATTGGTTGGGATGAATGAAACTAATCAAAACTCGAAAGAGCCAATCGCGCAAGTAAAGTCGGGAAAAAAGAACTACCAAATATGTAATTAGAGTACGATAGAAAGATACAAGGAGAAGGAAAATTTTGATGAAAGGTACTGTGGGGCCTAGTAAACGGCTAAGCAAGGACACTGTACAATTTCTTCAGTAAATCTTTGGGCTTTTATATGGGCCCCATCTAGCCCAAATATCGGTCTCATTCTCGGGGTGTGTTCGATATTTCTTCAAGTGGAAATTACACTCATACATGTTTTTAACTTTTCAAATCGAAAATAAGTTTCAAAAGTTTTTTATTCAAAACTCAGGTAATAATTCAAATTTTTAATATTAATAATAATATTATAAAATTAAACTAATTTATATACCCAATTTCACCCCTACCCCGAGATTCAATCCAAACTCTAATCACTTTCCTCTTCCATTTCCTCTCTTTACCTCTTCCTTCTCTCTTCTCTCTCTACCTTCATTCTCTCTTCATCGACGCTGATGCTACCATTGCAATCTAAGTTGAGTTGGAAGCAGGGTTAGGGTGCATTGCGTTGAGAGGGGCTCAATGCGGAGGTGGCGCTTGTGTCGTGGATATGGGATGGATAGAGTAGTAGGATGGAGGTTGTTTCGGTGGCAACGATAAAGTTGGTTGTGGGAGATTGAAAGGTATTAGTGGTTGTGTGTTGAGAATCAAAGTTAGGATTAAGGACTTTAGCGGTGACAGACAATATGTTAAGTTGTGACTAATTAATTTAATAATTTGTGACCAGAAATAACTGTAATTAATTAATTTGATAATTTATGATTGTGAAATAAGTTGTGACTTATAAAATTTGTGAATGGAACATAATACAGGATCTATTAATTTGATAATCGGTAATCGATAAATAAATTATGATCTACAAATTTTTTTTATTCGTGATTGAAAAATAATACCCTACCTATTAATTTGATAATATGTAACTGATAAGAAATTGTATGATTTGTGATCGAGAAATAATATGTGATCAATTAATTTGACAATTTGTAATTGAAAAATAAGTTGTGACCTATAAAATTTGTGATTTATGATTATGACATCTATAAATATGACTAGTATATAACTGTGGTAATAAATTATATAATACCGTGACTTTAATATATTTAATTAATAGAATTTAATTAAGACCTTATTTTTCAAATATTAAACCTAATTTCTTAATTTTGAAATTGTATTTTGCAAATGTTTCCTCTCTTTAATTTCAGCCCATTATTAATTAGGCAGCACCACCATCCTCCCATACCCATCAACATTGCATTATGATTATCTCCATTTTGCTTTATAAAATTAGCAAGAAAAAATAATGTATGTTGGGGGGTTAAATTAAACAAAAATAAACATTAATGTAGAATAAGATACACATTATCGGATTATCCTACCTAATACATAGTTAAAGTGCACCAAATCTTGAAATCTACACTTTTGGGATTCCTTCTGATTAGTTTTGACAGAAAGAGTCGAAGACGTTTAAAGTTTAGGGAAAATTTCAGCAGAGGTTCCTAATCTTTTTAACATTTTCAGATTTTATCTTGACCTTCAATTTGTGACAACCAATGTCCCCGAATATGCATTTGGAGTCCAAATGGATGAATTTGACTGTTAGTTAATCAATATAATTACTTTTTGACCAATTCGACAAGATTAAAAGGGGTAAAATGGTAAAGTAAATAAACGAAAAATGAGAAAAAAATTAGAAAAATAAAAATAAAAAAACCAAAAAATAAGAAAGAATTAAAAATTGTTTTGTCTCCTTCACCCGCACCCCCAAACCCAACCCAAAACCAAACTTAACGAGCCACCACTGCCGTCGTCGTCGTCGTCACCGCCACCACTACCTACCCAAAATCAAATTGGGATTCCTCTCCCCCTGATAATTGTAGATGAGGTAGATTTACGCTACATCTGCAATTGCACATAGCAGAAAATATTTAACTGCAGAACACATAGCTTTTCCTCATCTGTACAAAATCAATTCAGATGCAGAACGCAATTCACATTTAGATATGTGAAATCAAAGGGTTGAGATTTATGGGATTTGATTTCTGAGTTAACAAGCAGGCAACAAGATGATATGGGGTTTGATTTTTGGGATTTATTTTTTGCAAAGCACAAAGTGTCAAGATTTATGGGTTTCACAAAATGATAGATTTGATTTCTAGTGCGAAAATCTCTGGGTGTTCGGTGGTTTGATTGTGCGAAAATTTCTGACGGTTTGATTACTATAATTGTGCTCGTGCTTATGTTTTTCCGGTTTGATTGCGATTTTGCGAAATTTTCTGGGTAGTCTGGTGCTTATGTTTTTCCGGTTTGATTGTTGTGCTTGTGTTTTTTCGATAGTCTGGGGCGACGATGATAGTGGGCGAGGCCGATGGCTTTCCTGGTTTGGATTGGTTTTGCCATGAGTGGGGTGATGGGATTTGGGTGGAGATGGAGATGGGGATGGCGGGGGTGTGGAAGAGATGAATTTTATTTTATTTGTTTTGTTTTTTTTCTAAATTTAATTTTAACTTATTTTATGTGTAAAATGAAAACTAATCATTTTTTTTGTTTATTTATTTAATGTAGTAATTACAAACTTAACATTTTACCCCTTTTAATATGGTCAAAAATCAATTTTTTTGGTCAATTAATGATCAAATGGAATTTAGTTGCATATTTTTGAAGTTTTAGTGATATTGACATATACAAATTGAAGTTTAGAGTAAAATTTGCTAAAATTAAAAATGAAAGGGACCGTTCCTGCAATTTTCCCTAAAATTTATGCGTCAACGAAGAATGCTATGCAATATTGGATGGCTTAGTGAATAGATTATTTATTTATTTATTTATTTTTGTTTCTCTTTAGCATATTCATCATTGTCTAATCTTTTTTAATCAAGTATGTCGATAAAGTAATATTACAAGTTAGCCCCTGTTTAACGACAATTTTTTTGAAACTTTTTTTTCTCATACTCATTTTCAACTCCACATTTTCACAATAAAATATTTTTCAAAATTTTCCCTACTTTTTAACCACACATTCTTCAGAAATTTATTATTCAAAAATTCATTATTTCAAAAAGTTCTATCCAACAAGGGTTTAGTATAAATATAACATGAACCTTTTTATAACTGATATTTAATCTGGTAATTTCTATCGGCAAATCTTTAAATTGTCAACGCAATTCAAGTTTTGGGATCAAAATTTTAAATTATTATCCTTACTTTAAGAGAAAAAAACGAGTGTTTTTTAGTTTTTCTTTTCCTAATCCCACAACTATAATACATTTTAGGACAGTGGCTTTTTAAAGGCGAATTAATTTAAAGATAAAAATTTACTTTTTAAATGCTTTAATGTTTAGCGTTAGATGTGAATTTAAAGACAGAACAAAGGAACAACGAGACACAAGCACAGAAAGTAATTAACTATTTCAACTTTTAGCTCTGTTTGTTTGGTGAGAATTAAAATAAGATTTTTAGATGAAATGTGTAGTTAAAAGTTGATAGTTCTATAAATGCTTGTTTAAAATTAATTGTTAATTGTTAATTTAAATTAAAATCTGAATTTAATTTCTAGCCAACAGTTGCTTAATAATGTCACAACATTATAAATTCACAACACTCTTTTTAACCATAAAAATAAAAATAAAATACACGAAAATTTTTGGTGGCAGCTTGTTTAAGAGGGTATGGTGAAGGGTACATGACTTGACACAAGACGTAGGTCCCAGTTTTGTTGCGGTGGTCGAAAAAATTCAGCAATTGGCTTCCAAGGCAGATCAGGAAAATAGACAAATAGTATCGTTTGAGGGAACCGAGATGATGCAATTTTCTTTTGAGAGAGATCCCACATAAATTGGACATGAAATAATCTTAGAATTAAACTACTTCTATAAATATTAATGTATTACATTTTGTCATTGAAGTTCAAGTTCTAAGAAATTTAAGTAGCAAGCATTGATGTTCAAAACTTTCGACACTAGTTAGCTTGCAATTATCATTTCTAAGTATCAATTATTTTTAAAAATGGAGGTCCAGGGACGAATATAAGGGAGACATGGCTGGATTGGATTTTAGCTCAATCCCTCCCAGCCCATTTTAATTTTCTATTTACATATAAGTTCCGACGGTTCCGCTTAAAAAAAAATTATTTTGATCGGCGAATCCGTCCCTACGGAGGTAGTTGCTATAAATCATCTGGTGACAAAGCAAAGATGAGAAGATAAGTCCATAATATCAAATATACTGAGGCATTCTTATGAAATGAAATAAAATGATATATGCCACGTATAACCCTTGTTTGGTATAGATTAAAAATCAAATTTAAATTTAAATTAAAGTCAACAATTGTTTTAATCATATATTTCATAAGTTCACAACTTTTCAATTTCATATTCATCAATTTTTTCAAAATTTACTAAAAACTTGATTTTAATCCTTTCAAAGGGCATAGTTATATATTATAAAGGAAACAATAGTGAAATGAGAATAAAGTTGGGGTATTGTTTTATGGGCAATTAGTTAAAATTTTAAAAAATTACAATACAAGAATAGAGCGTCTAATATAGAGCACTTGCTTGATTTGGCTAAAAATTTAGTTTTTAATTTTTTTTATAAAAATTGATGTAATATGTGATTACAATATTGATAAAAATTGTAGATTTTATAAAATGTTTGGTCGAAAATGAATTTTAAGGACAGACAAGACTTACATTAAAATTGTAATTAAGTTTATTATAATACAGGGTGTGTTTGAGGCACATTATTTTGGAAGAATGTATTTTGGAATAGTAGATTGATGGAGAATGTGTGGTTGAAAGATAATGAAAAGTTATTGATGTGATGGAAAATATTATTTTATTGAAAAATGTGTGGTTGAAAATGAGTAGAAGATGATAATTTAGGGTGTGTTTGAGTCACATTATTTTGGAAGAATGTATTTTGAAATAGTAAATTGATAGAGAATGTGTAGTTGAAAAAGAAGGAAAAGTTATTGATGTGATGGAAAATATTATTTTATTGAAGAATGTGCAGTTGAAAATGAGTAAAAGAATGAAAATGAAAAAAATAAGGTGGTCCAGACAAAAGCAAAGGGTAATTAAGGGAGGGCGTGGGGATGTCTGTGTGTGCCTCAACCTCAAATAAAGTTTTCGTATGGAATAAAAATTTTGTAGATTCAAATTTCTCGTATGAAATGTGTGTGTTCCATTCCAACTTCCAAGGCGAAAGGTCCCAGAGGAAAAATCAAAAGGCGAGCAACTTACATTCAAATTCCAAAAGTACCCCTACTTTTCTCATTTTTCATTCGCAAAATGTTGGAAAAAAGCAAGGCATAAAAGATTCGGATCCCTTAGTGGGCCCGATCAAATATTCCCCCATTGTGTGCCCCTAGTACTCTCCACATTTTTTAAGAGGATTAACCTATGGAAAAATTGTAACACACGGTATCAAACCTATCATTTTTATACAGGGTTGATTCAAATCTTTACTTTGTAGCACCTACTATATCAATCCTTTAAAAAATTCACATTTGGAGTCCAATCCGTCGTATTAGCCGTTATTTGACCTCAAAAATGAGAAATTTATAATTTTGACCAACTTAACCAAGGATAATTTAGTCAGAATTATAAATTAACAAAATAAGAAAAAAGAAAACAAAAGAGAAAATTAAAACCCGTCTTCTTCCCCATACCATCCATACCCAAACAAAATCAAAACCATTGACACAAATCTTTACTTTGTATCACCTACTATATCAATCCTTTAAAAAATTTGCATTTGGAGTCCAATCCGTCGTATTATCCGTTATTTGACCTCAAAAATTGAGAAATTTATAATTTTGACCAACTTAACCAAGGTTAATTTAGTCAGAATTATAAATTAACAAAATAAGAAAAAAGAAAAACAAAAGAGAAAATTAAAACCCGTCTAAAATCAACACCAGAAACCACGGACCATCGTCGATCACCAAATCACCCCCAATTTCCACTGCAACAAGTGAACTAGTATAGATGCATATGCTGTTGGAAAAACTAAATAAATTAAAGGGCTAATTTTGGCATAAATTTTGAGTGGGAACCAGTTTCTTATTTTGGAAGATCATGATTGACGTATTCTCCTCAGTGAGAATATCGAAATCATATATTTACTTGCCAAAAATGATGCTCGAATGAATGAAAAATTGGAGCTTAAAGTGATGAATTGGAAGAGGTTTTGTCTTGAAGGGAAATTAGTTAAAGTTATCCCACATATAAAAATGGATAAAGACAACGACCATTTTAAATATGATTACACTTTAGAAATGTGTAATCATGTATAGCATAGAAACTCTCTCCACGTGCACGCCCAAAGAGTCCAAATCATGGACTTAATAAGGTTTCGGACCTTGAATTTGTGTGCGGACGTGATCTGCGACATGAATGTCGGATCGAATGTACCAAAAATTGGCCCTTAAGAAGGTCCACGTTTTGCCTTTATTTTATTATTTTTCCAAATAAAAACCTTCAAATTCTTTTAACTTCCGAAAGTCATGTGATTATGTTTGTGTTAGTGGAGAGATTAATAATCGGGTTAATGATTGTCAACGATATAACTCATTGAGTGTTAATTCTCCATTACAGCCTATTTATTTAGTAATTTTCATCCCCTACAAACACACGAAAAATCTCTCTTCTCTGCATATAACAAAATTGTATCTCTTGTCCACATCCATAATTTTCATTTTCTGTCAAAGTCTTGGTGGTGATACTAAGTCAGTTTGTCGGCGTAGCGTTTGCAGTGCTCAGACTCTACTAGTTTTCCAATGTATTCTGAAAAATAGATGCTCGAACTAAACCTCAAGTATCTACAGTGAAGTGGCGAATCTGTTTTAAGGAAATCGTATTCACACAAGTCTCGATTTCAAATTTCATTGGATTTTATTTCCTATAATTATATTATTTGTTCTTTTTTATTGTGATTAATAAAATTATTTAATCAGTAATATTTTGGCTAACATTCGACTAGTTAGTTGTACAATCAATATTTGTTTATACTGTATATGTTCAGCTGATATGCACCGACGGTTAGTTAGCTACACTGCCGATATGTGTTCTGTTCATACGGTAAATTAGTTGCACAGCCGTTATGTATCCATTCGGTATTTTTGTTCATATGGTAAGTTAGTTGCACATCCGATATGTGCCCATCCGATATTTGTTAAGCCTATATTTGTTCACTATTATTTTGTAACAAACTTAAAACAGATTTATAACAGACAAGTTCATTTTGGTTTTATTGAAAACTAATTTTCGTTTGATTTTAAGAAATGGCAACCGAACTAATCAATATGGATGTGGATTCAGAAAACCCGACCGTGGGATCTGTTGTGACTCAAGGGCCAAGTTTTGTTATGACTCAAGAGCTAAGTTCTGTTGTGGCTAAATTGCCAAGCTATGATATGAGCCAGACTGTAACTCAACCAATTGGTCATGTCGTTACCGTTCCGGTTAACCATGGAGAAAAATCGAAGAAATTCAATTGCTTGAATTTCAAAAGGTAGCTATAGAAAATGTTATTTTACTTTATTACCTTGAATCTGCGAAGTTTTTGACTGAAACAGTTTCGAAAATCAAAGGGGATGAGGGTGATGTTCAAGCTATCAGTGCGCTTGATGCATGGAAACATTTGAATTTTTTATGCCGAAACTACATCATGAATAACTTAGCAGATTCGCTAAACAATGTGTATAGTATTATAAAAACTGTTAAGGAGTTGTGGGAGTCATCGGATCGAAAATACAAGACTGAGGATGTCAGACCAAGAAATCCATTGTTGGCCAATTCTTGGACTATAAGATGGTGGATTCCAAAATAGTAATCAGTCAAATGCAAGAACTCTAAGCGATTCTTAATGAGATTCATGTTGAATGGATGATTTTGAGTGTGTTAGGTATTTAATGTAATCGGTAAGTTTGTGAACAAAAATGAATAAAATTGATATGTTGTAAAAGTCAAGGAGTAATGTGCAAATAGTATAAAGTTGTGTTATATTAGGTTCACAGTTCGAGAGTGGAAAAGAAGGAAAAACTGCACCGCAATTTCGCTAGACTATCGCTAGACTTGGCTCGAGCATCAGAAACACTAACATTGTTGCTAGCATGTCGTCTCTACTTCACTCGAACGACAACCTGTCGCTCGACTATCGCTCAGCCCTCACTCGAGCGACAGTGCTACCTAGAAATTTTTTAATTCGTTTTTAAAGGCTTTTTGTCCAACCCATTCATTCCTTAACCTAACCCATAAATACCAAACGCTAAAGAACAGTTTTCAAGAGGTTGATCATTGAGCAAACACTTAGCTTTTCACATCATCTTCATCAATTACTCTTCAACCTTCGTTATTNTAACCTAACCCATAAATACCAAACGCTAAAGAACAGTTTTCAAGAGGTTGATCATTGAGCAAACACTTAGCTTTTCACATCATCTTCATCAATTACTCTTCAACCTTCGTTATTCACATAGTGATATGTTCTTGACGGTGAGAAAAATATCAATTTCATAATCCAAATACCAAACTATTGCTTCCTTTGTATCTGTCAGAGTTTTTAAAGATCAAGGGAAGGTGATTGGAGTTCTATTCGTTGAAGGACGCGATATTCTTCGTGCATCCACATGAGATAGACGATTTCACAAAGTTAGAAATTGCTACAGAAGAGCACAATCTTGAAGAGTTTTGGAAACTGCAGCTGGGAGTTGGTGCAGTAGTACATAATTCATGAGAGCTGTTGGAATTACAGTCATGAGATCAAATAGTACGTGTCGTCGTCTAGTCTAGTTGACTGTGAGTTATAAATCGTTTAAGTAGATTGTTGACTGTCATAGTGCCCAGAGTTTTTATAAAGTTGGATTTCTCCGTGATCAATTCTGTATTATTTATTGCTTTCATAATTGCGGTAATTCAACAAAGAAAAATATGAATTGCATAATTAACCATCCAGAAAAAATTAATAATGACTTGTTGCTATTGAATTTTAAAGTAATTTTAATTCCGCATAATCAACTATTTACCCCCCTTTAGGTGTTGTTAGGGTCGAACTCCGTATTTTTAGAGTGATTTAAAATTTGTACAAATAAGAGATGGCAACAATTACTTTTTTTGACGATAGCATAAAATACTGTTATGTATATCTGCTTAAAAGTAAGGATCAAGAGGTGGCAACAAGTACTTCATTACTTTTGTAGATGATTGTACAAAATATTGTTATGTGTACTTACTTAAAAGTAAGGACGAAACTATAGAGGAATTTATTCTCTATAAGAATGAAGTTGAAAATAAACTTAATAAGAAAACTAATATATTGAGAAGTGATGGAGATGGTGAGTATGAAGTATCATTTGCTGAATTTTGTGCATAACATGGAATCATACATGAAATCACTGCAACTTATTCTCTGCAACAAAATTGTGTTATTGAACGGATAAATTGTACTTTAAAAGAAATGGTGAATGCAATGTTAGTAAGTTCTGGATTACCTCAGAACATATAGGGGGAAGCTGTGTTATTAGCAAATTAACTTTTAAATAAGATGCCCTGAAAAAAAACGAAAAAGACATTTTATGAGTTATGGAAAGAAAGAAAATCTTCATATAAATATTTACGAGTGTGGGGGTGTCTTGCTAGAGTGATTATTCCAACAACAAAGATTATTGAAAACAGTAAATTGCATCTTCATAGGCTATGCACATAATAGTAGTGATTATCAGTTTCTTCTGCATGAGTCTAAAATCTCAGACATACACAAAAACACGATAATGAAATCGAGAAATACTTCATTTTTTGAACATGTATTTCCGTATAGATTTAAAGGGGAAGCAAGTTCTTCTAAAGGACACATGAGACTATGTTTGAAAATAATTAGGACCAAGAAAGAAAAGAGGAGGTTGATGTTAAACCAAGACATAGTAAAAGGGAAAAGTACAGAAAAATCTTATGGTCCTAATTTTCTGATTTATATGTTAGAAAGTGAATCCTGAAACTTTCAAGAAGATGTGAACTCTTCAAAAGGATCTTAGTAGAAAGAGGCCATTAAAAGTAAAATAGATTCCATTTTACAAAATTATATATGAGAGCTAGTAGATCTTCATCCAGGAAGTAAACTACTAGGGGTACATATAGATTTTTAAAAGGAAAATAAAAGCAGATGGAACAATCGAAAAGTATAAGGCTAGATTAGTAATAAAAGGTTACAAACAATGAGAAGACCTTGATTACTCTGATATATATTCTCCAGTGACGAGTAGACCATCTATGAGGATGATACTTGCAATTGCCGCTTGCGAAATCTTGAAATATATCAAATGGATGTTAAAACTACTTTTTTGAATTGAGATTTAGATGAAAAAATCTACATGGAACAACCCAATAATTTTTGCTACCAGGACAAGAAAAGAAAGTCTAGAAATTGGTAAAGTCATTGTATGGCTTGAAACAAGTCCCAAAACAGTGGCACAAAAAATTTGACAATGTTATGATGGAATGTGGATATAAGATTAACGAATGTGAGAAATGTGTCTATATCAAAGTCACTGAAAATGGTTATGTCATTTTATGTCTTTATGTTAACGACATGCTTATTGTTGGTAGCAACGATAAGATGATTAAATCTACTAAAAAGATGTCAAATTCAAGGTTTGATATGAAAGATATGGGCCGATGTGATACTTGGAGTTAAAATTAGCAGAACATCTAATTGACTCATTCTAACCAATCGCATTATGTGGACAAAATGTTAGAAAAGTTCAGAAAGGACGATATTGGAATGGCTAGAACCCCGATAGATACGAGTCAGTATCTATCTAAAAACAAAGGTAATAGTATCTCTCAAGTAGAATACTCTAGAATTATTGGAAGTTTGATGTACTTGATGAGTTGTATTATCCAAGAATAAAGGTGAAAGTGTTTCTCAAGTAGAATACGCGAGAATTATTGGAAGTTTGATGTACTTGATGAGTTGTACAAGATCAGACATAGCATAAACAATTAGTAAACTGAATAGATACACGAGTAATCCAGGAGCTGACCCTGGAAATGAATAGTAAGAGTATTAAGGTATTTAAAATATACTCATAATTTTGGACTACACTATATCAGATATCCAGCGGCCATTGAAGGATATAGTAATGCAAATTGGATATCTGATATAAAAGATTTGAAGTCCAAAAGTGGATTTGTGTTCACATTAGGAGGTGCAGCTATATCCTAGAAATCCTCTAAACAAACAGACTATGGAATCTTAGTTTATAGCTCTAAATGAATGTTGTGAAGAGGCTGAGTGATTACGTAACTTCTTAAAAGATATTCCAAGATGGTTGAAACCTATGCCAACAATTTGCATACATTGTGATAGTCAATCAGCAATTAGAAGGGCATAGAGTAATATGTACAATGGTAAGTCTAGACATATACGTCGTAGATACAATACCATAAGACAATTACTCTCAACTGGAGTTATCTCTATTGATTATGTAAGGTCAAAGGATAACATTGCGGACACGCTAACCAAATGGTTAAATAAATATTTAGTTGGAAAATTATCGAAAGGAATGAATCCTCTAGCCCTTAAATGGATAAGTTAATACAAAGGAAACCTAACATAGTTGACTGGAGATCCCAATATTTAGGTTCAAAGGAACAACCTAATTGTAAAAACTTAATTGAATAATTGTGGGGATGTTACCTCATGTCCGTTCCTATGATGTAATAGTGATACCCGTGAGGATGAAGGATAAGCAATAAGCTTTTAATGATTCTATGCGTTAAAAATCGAGCGAAGAATGAGGGTTATCTGTAATAAGAAATCACATATGCGAGAGAGAAGTTGGGCCGTTTCTAAGAGAATTGTGTGGGGTTCAACTCTTAGGAACTCCCGCAGAACCAGGCATATGTTATGAGGCCAAAAACGAACATAACATTGATAACTGAATTGTGTTAAAAAGAATCATGTGTGGAGTATATCATGATTTACATAAAGGTAGAACAGTTCAAGGACATCATGTCTACTGGTTAGCTAGTAAAGTAAATATATTTTCATAAAGGAAAGTTCAATGGGTAATACCTACATATCCTATGCAGGATTTAACCGTTGAACTATATCACCAAGTCTTTATATCTCTATCAATTTTCATTCATGTAGAGGATTGTTGGAAAAACTAGATAAATTGAAAGGTTGACGTTGGCATAAATTTTGAGTGGGAATCATTTGTTTATTTGGGAAGATCATGATTGATTTATGCTCTCCTCCATGAGAATATCAAAATCATATATTTACTTGCCAAAAATAATGTTCGGGTGAATGAAAATTTGGAGTTCAAAGTGATAAATTGGAAGAAGTTTTGTGTTGAAGGGAAACTAGTTAAAGTTATCCCACATAGAAAAAATGGATAAAGATAATGACCACTTTAAATATGATTACATTTTAGAATGACGTAATCATGTATAGTATAGATGTTCTTTTCACACGCGCACATGGGGGTACAAATCACGGATCGAAAAATGTTTCAAACCTTGAAATTGTGTGCGGACGTGACCTGCGTAAACGAATGTCGGACCGAGTGGAGAAAAAATTGACCCTTAAGAAGGTCCACATTTTGCCTTTATTTTATTCTTTTTCCAAATAAAAAAACCTTTCAAATTCATTTAACTCCTGAAACTCATGTGATTATACCTGTATTAATAGAGAGATTAATAGTTGGGTTAATGGTGGTCAATGACATAACTCATTGGCCGTTAATTCTCCATTACAGCTTATTTATTTAATAATCTTTATCCCTTAAAAACACACGAAAAATTTCTCCTCTGTATATAACAAAATTTTATATCTTGTCTGCATCTGTAATTTTCTTTTTTTGTCAAAGTCTTGGTAATGATACTGTTTAGATACTAAGTCAGTTCAACGGAGTAGCATCTGCAGTGCTTAAATCCTACTAGTTTTTTGTTTTATCTTGGGAATGAAATACTCGAACTAAACCTCAAGTACCTACGGTGATGGGGCGAATCTGTTTTAAGGAAACTGTATTCACACATGCCTCAGTTTCAAAGTTCATTGGGTTTTTATTTCCTACAATTTATATTATTTGTTCTGTTTTTTATTGTGATTAATAAAATTATTTAATGTGTAATATTTTGGCTAACATTCGATTAGTTAAATGTCCAATCGGTATTTGTTTATACAATATCTATTCAGTCGGTATACGTCCATATGGTTAGTTAGTTGCACTATCGGTATGTCTTCTGTTCATACGGTAAGTTAGTTGCTAGCCATATCAACGAGCCGAGCCACGAGTCGAAACTCAAAGCTTGGGCTCGGCTCGAGCAAAACAGGTCTGAGCTTTTTTGGGCCCGAGCCGAGCCGAGCTGAGCCGAGCAAAAGCTCGGCCAAAAAAATAAAGCTCGA
>CAIGRP010129427.1:0-28967 GCA_903798385.1 Fraxinus cuspidata | reverse complement strand
TTTTAGTATTTGTCACTTTTTTTAATTTGTCACTTTTTAAAGTTTTTTAATTCTTTTTCACTTTCTTGAAATTTATATCACTATTTTACGTAACAAACATCATTTTTTTAATAAAAGTGTATATCATTTTTTTTAATTAAAAAATGACACTAAACTTTAAAAAAGTGACATTGCATCACTATTTTTTTTATAAAAAAGTGACATTGCGTAAAATTTTTACTTCTTTTTTCTATCACATTCTTAAAATTTTTGTCACTTTTTTGAGTGACAAACATCACTTTTTAATAATGTGCCACTTTTTTTAATAAAAAAAGTGACATTGTGTCACTTTTTAATAAAAAAGTGGCACTTAATTTTACACAATATTTTTTACTTGCAAAATATTTTTCATATGATTTTTTAAAAGAATTCTATTTTAAATGTATTTTTGTAAGTTGCCCAAACCTTAAACCCACCCCGTCTCAAAACACACTATGCAGAGTTCCAATACATTTCACACTCCAATAAATAAGAATCATAATTCATTTAAAAGTCCAATAGACTACAATATTAAAAAAAATTAATCGTAAAAAAATACTGCAACTAATTATAAAGTATAAGAATTAAGAACACTGTAAATTTCACTAATCAAATAATAGATTAATTGATATAGTTAAAATGTATTTGTTTCTCATCAAAATCTTGAGACAAATCATGTAACAAATAGTGTAGTAAAAAAAACAAGAAACAAATCTGTTTGAATACAAATATTCAATTAGCCCTAAAAATAAACAAGAACTTGAAAATATACAGCACTATATAACAACAAATGGTGCGGTATAAAATAAAACAAAAAAATATGAAAAAATACGTAACAAAATAAAAATAGTAGAGTTAAAACATTGCATATGAAATGGAAAAAAACAGAAAACTCATATTATTTCTTGAATTACCAACAAACAAAAACACATCTATCTCGGACCTTAATGGAAAGAATATTTATATATATGTAACCATGAGGTTAAAGAACCGAAAAATATCATATGCATAGGAAAATATGAATTATTACCACAAAAGTGAAGTTAGTGAACAACGGCCAAAAAGCTAAATACTCACCACCATTAAATCGAATATGCTCAGTGGTGAAAATCATATGAAATTTTTTGTTACGATCTATTAAAAAAGTGAATATTAACTCTCAGTTTGAAAACGTAATCTTAATCGGAAAATGACGAAAAAAATTAAACTTAGATGAAGCTATCTCACCTTCATATGAGGGAGCTAAATCCTGCAAAAAAAACAAAGAAAAAGAAAAACAGCCGCATGAATACAATTAAAATGTGGTTACTGTGTACATGGAGACGAAGAAATGAGTAGATATGTGAATCAAATCTTCATCTAAGGTAATGAAAATGTACAAGAAAAAAAAAACTAACTATAGAATCACACCATGCACAATATAACCCAACAAATCAACCACTTTTTTTTTAGAGTTTTTCGATCACTACAAAGGAGACTTGTAAAAAGGGAAAAAATGTAAAACAAACAAAAATAAGTCGATAGGAAAATTACAACCGATTAAATACTCCATAGGAGCATATCTCGAATAGATAGAAAATGATTGACAAAGAACACAACTTACGGGAACAAACAAAAAGTAAAGATCTTAAAAAAAAAAAGAAATCAGATTTGCAACAGAAAACAGAACGAAATTACTGACTTTTTTCCCTATTGTTCGCACTTTGTACAAATGGGGATCTAAGACGAATACAAAATGATTGAGAAATTAAAAAATTGAAATGAGAAACAATACACACCATATACATAAAGCAACCGAGATCGAATTTGCAGCAAAACAATGAAGGAAATTAATGGTTTCTTCTTGTGGGTTCGTGATTTGGAATTTTTGACGAATACAAAACGATGCTCGAAAAAGGAATACAACCCAAGAAATAAATTGCACGGGTGAACGATGAACGCATTTTGGGGTTCTTTTCTAGCTTTTGTGGTGGAAGAAAAATGGTACTCAAAGAACATGATTTGCGAGAAAGAACAAAATAAATGGCGAAGAAGCAAGCTTCAATTGAATTTTGACCTAGGGTTTTGGTCGAAAATAGAGAGAAAATGAAAAAGGAAAGAAATAAGTTTCTAGTCTAATTTAGAGAAAAAAGAAAAATAAAACCCCAAATAATTATTTAGATATATATGACATCAGTGTGACCTAAGGACGATACCTTATGAATAGTAATAAAATTTGCTCTTTTATATATTGTAGTGATATCTGTAATTGCACAAAAAGAAGGTGCAACTCTTGTTACTCTTCCATGAGACCTTGGAGAGGCACTAATCCAAGTGGGGACACAAAAAACAATTATGCTACTTGTACAAAGGTGGTTTACAAAAGTGTGTTGACAAAATGATGTGGTAAGATCTAGAACATTGATTTCAAAAATTGTTTTTTAAATAATTGGCCAAGTAGTTGCCAACACGTATTTTGTAATCTAATTTTTTACAAGTAGCATGACTCCACAAAAAATAGATTAAGCTCTTGTTTGGTGCGGGTTAAAATTAATTTCTATTAGATTTTTATAAAAATTAAAGAAATGTGTGGTTTAAAAGTTGTGAGACTATAAAATATATGGTTAAATTTAGTTGTTGATTTTGACTACATTAAAATCTAAATGTTACTTCGTACCAAATGAGGGCTAAAAAAGTTGAATGGATAGGGTTTATTAAGACAATTGTAAAATAGAATTACATGGAAATATTAGGATTAAAGTTGTTTTATTTTAGAAGATTGGGGATCCACTTGGTTCTTAGATAGTAAATTGGGGACTTATAATACTTGTACAGGCGAAAGACCCGATGTGTAGTCACTCATACGTACTATTCGTGTATAGGCATCTGAAGTGGGGCCCAAATTCCATCCAATTACATCGTCGTCCATTGTAATTAGTGTGAGACAACGGTGACGACTGATAGAGGAGCCCATGAGAAGTGGGGAGTACATACCGACTCTCGACGCGCCCGTCAATAGTCTCCTCTCCCGTGGGCCCACTTGAAGATAAATTGACCGTCGATTTTAGGGTGTGTTTGATGGATATTATTGGGTTAAGAATGTATTTTAAATAGTTATCATGAGAAATATATAGTTAAGAAGTAAGGAAAAATTATTTATGTGATGGAAAATATTATTTTATTGAAAAATGTGTGATTGAAAATGATTTTTTTTAAATGTATTTTTAAAGAATGCGTGTCAAACAGATGTTTAAAATAAAATTGCTTAGAAAGTACAACTAATGGTACGTGAAGTCCAACCACAAGAAGAAAGAGAAAGATTTTAAAGGGACCAAACAAGACCATAATTTATATCATATCTTTCTTTCTAACGAAATTTGTGGAGAGTCGAATTAACTCACAAATTCGTTCTACTATTTTTCTCAAAATGAAATGTGTGATTTTCTTCTTTGTTAGTGCATATATTTTTTCACAATTCTATAATGCTAAACCATATTTCGCATTATCTTCCCTTCTCTCCAATATTCAACTGCTGAGACCTTTTAGATAATGCAAGAAATGGAACAAGTGGATAATAACTTGCACATCATGTTGGCTTCTCATGGAAGCAACTTCATTGCTTCGAGGATCATGCCGCAACCAAATAAAAAAATGATTTTTTTTTTTTCTTTTTGCTTTCTTTAAGGGTATAATGGACACTTTAGTGCCAAATTTGATCTTATTTGCAAGGGGTCACTATAATTTTAATTTAATACACCGCATTTTAATTGCACTTACACTCATCAACGCAATTATTACTTTTTAACTTTTTCCCATCGAATTCTTATTTTCAACATTTCATTAATACTAACGTCTCATTCTTGATGATCATTTGTATCAAAATATTTTTTTTTTGAAGAAATATTTTTCACATTTTTTATTTATTTATTTTTTAAAAATATGATAGGAAAATATGTTGTTTTATGTCATTTCAATGGACTTTTGGATATAAAACTATTATCATATACACAACGTGTTAATTAATGAAAAGTTTATTGATAAGAATGACATGAAAAAACGAGGGATATAAGTGTTATAATGAGCAAATATTAATAACTTTAACTATGATTATCCTTTTTGTATTGTGAATATAATTACCGAGACTGCAATAATTATCTAAATTAGATACATTTCAATAGACATATAAATTTAGGGCATGTTTGAGCCCAGATTTTAATGTAGAAATTAGAATGCATTTTGAAATAATAGATTGATGAAGAATGCGTGGTTAAAAATTAAAAAAAAATGTTTTGAATTGCGTGTAATATTATTTTATTAAAAAAAGAGAGAAAAAATATTTTGAAAAAAAATGAAAATCAAACTATACTAAATGGATACCCACCAACTCTTTCTAATCGTCATTACATTGAATTGATGTTGGATCGACAGTCTAGGTTTGTTAAGTAGTTTTTGCCACCTGAATGCTAAAATCTTGACTTAACTGAACACTACATCTTGTTAGTTAATGTTAAATGTATGTGCCATGAAAAATAATAATTCTGTTGACCCTAAAAAATGAATAAACAGAAGTCGGACTCACTCACGCCACGTCAAGCACGATTTCGACGTGTTCTTACCAGAATAATTACGGTAACATGATAGAAATGGACGCGGGAGGTACTTTACGGCAAAAGACAAAAATATGTTCGAGCTCTGACGGGTGGAACGAGAGTAATCACACTAACCGCGATTACCAAAGTGAAACTAAACCAATCTATGTAACAACAAACATAAATATGTGAAAGGATAGTTGAAATGTTAATCTAATTCCTTTCCAGGGTTCATGTGTGTTCTCTGACTATATGAGTGATGATTTCATTATTCATCCTCCAACCCATTTTTAATTACAATGAATATATATTTATACTACCCTGGCCGACGTGGTGATTGTTGGATCTAAATCACGTGGCCTCATCTCCCTTACTAAGGCCTCACTTCATGGTCTAATCATATCATAAATGCATTGATAAGGGGCCAGCCGCCCTACATAGCAGACTGACATACTAACAAACTTAATTACTAGCGTTACATTAATCACTTCGAAGAGGTCTCCGAATCTACTGTAATGGATAACTTCGGCGTCTTGAACTTTAGGCGAACTTAAGAGCCTCGGATAAGTCATTGGAGGTGGTTCCATAAAGGGAAGAACCTTGTCGCTTATCAACTTCTTCATCAGCGTGCCAGCCCGTGCCTCGGTTCAAGAATATTTCCATCAAGTACTTCGGCTATATAGTGAGGACTTCATTACGCCATTCTTGCGTCAACCTTAAGAGTTTTCCTGCCACATTATGCCTGTGGGTCCGCTTGTCACGAGTCCCTCCATGTGGCAACCTCGGTGGAGCCTCGGATAAGAGGCGTAACAAATTCCTATAGAATTAAGAAATCAAGAACTTGAAACTATTTTCACAAATCAATGTTAGTTTTGTTGTGAACACTAAATTTACTGTCATGTATCTCCCATTTGTTCGCACGAATAATGGTGAACTAGCACGAGACTGGATTTTTCTCTACATTTTATTGTATTTTTTATATTTGAAACGCAGTTCTTGAAATTTATGGCTTGTTTGAGCCCTATTATTTGGCTGAAAATGCATTTTGAAATAGTAGATTGATAGAGAATGTGTAGTTAAAAAATAAGGAAATGTTTTGAGTTTGTGTGTAATGGTATTTTATTGAAAAATGTTTGGTTGAATGGAACAGAAAGAAAAATGTATTTTGAAAATAATGAGAATCAAACAATGACTCAATCTTTGAACATCTCGACGTGATATATCATATGTCAAAAACGAGATTTTCATATTAAGAGAAGTTAACATTTAATACATGGATTGACATTGCTATTTTTTCAATTATGTAGTACATGTTATGTGTCAAACTTACCGCTTATGCGTCAATATTCTATTTATCAACACAATTTTTAATTCATATGAAAAATATTGTCTTTCCTGCCGAATTTGAAATTGACACTAAGGACAACTTGGTTTAAATTTTACAACAATGGACAAGTAAATGGAACAAATTGGGACATTTTTGCAAATGTATGTCAATATGGAAGTGGATTTATTTATTATTATTATTTTTTGTGCAATTTCCTCAATAAATAATTAATAAAGTGATTTCTTTATGTGGGAACCACATACAGTAAGTTTTTGCAATCAATTTTGAGGAGGAAAAAAATGTTCATAACCTTACCTTATTCACTGTTAGCTAAATTTATAAATCATAATTTCACGGGATCTATCATTTTCATTAATTTTTTAATAATATATTTTATCAATTTTATCAAAATATACTTAAAAACTAATTTTTAACCAAATCAAATAGGGCTAAAGTAACTTAATTTAAAAACTTAGCTTTTAAACATAATTAAACATATATAATTAGCACAGTCTCCAACCGATTCAAAATTCAAACCATTTTTGGGGGCTAGATAAATCTAATGGTCATTGAAATTTTGAGTAATTATGTCAATTTTCCTTGAAGTCGCTCAAATTTTTAACTATTACACAAATAGTCATTAAGGCAAAAATAAATAAATAAATAAATAAATCCCGCTCGACACCATTAAGTGCCAATGTTTACCAATTGATGTTATGCTAAGTTAATAAAAATCGACGTTAAAAAGTTTAGCATATTATACTATATGATTTAAGCCCAAAAATTGACTAAAATTAAGCTGCATTACGTCTAAACATATTTTACAAATGAATATGGACAAAGTTTCACGTGAAGAAATTTTAATAGCTTACACAATTATAAGCTTATTTATTAAATTTATTGTTCAAATAATTTTATCACGATGCTTATCATGTGTTAAACATCGATGACATATCATATCAATTCATCGGTGCTTAGAAGACGACCACCGAAACTCATTATGCCCTGTTTAGTTTAGATAAAAAACCAAATTTTTAGTAGATTATAAATGATAATAACGTGGGAGATTAAAATTAATTATTTATTTTAACTTAAATTTTAATCTTTTTTTTTTTTGGATCAAACTTGGTGTACACTCAAGTGTAAACCAAGTTTGACAGCCCCTCACAGGGTACAAAAATCTTTATCCCCTTTTTTTTTTTTAGCCGAACATACCAGGGCTATATCACGCCTCCTAATTACGTATTCACAATTTTATTTTGGGGGCTTTTTAAAAAATCAATTTTATTTTGGGGGTGCTAGAAATGGAATATACGGGTTTATTACTAAAAATCCCAATGGGTCACCCAATCATCATTCAACCGTTAACACAGATCTCCGAATTTCTGCCATGTGTACGCTCGTTATGTACTAAAAATATATTTATTGTTTCCACCCTTTCGAGTATAGAAAATGGCAGTAGCATAACCTGAGAATTACAATTTTTAATGTTTTTGTTAAATGGCTGCAACGTCATACTCTCAAGCCACTTCAATTACCAGTAATTGCTTCGCAAATTCGTTCTCGCTGCCAAATCGAAGGAGCAAAAGCAATATCTATTACAGTTTTTACAAAATCAAGAAAAGGGTGAACACGCTGAATCACGATTTCGTTTCACAAAATTTCAAGATTCAGGCTGTTGAAAATAGTGCTCCTCAGGTAAATTACTCGAAGCTGCAAATGCCCATATTCACAAATTATTATAGTGGTATTTTTGGCGGCCACTGTTTTCAAGATCAAGAGCATGTTTGCTTAGGCTTGAGAGCATTTAGTAATGATTTGTTTCCATTGGATATGTTGTATTCTTCAAAAAGATGCTTACTTTATTTACTTAATTCCCAATTTTAACCAACAGAACAATTATTTGGTTTATGAGAAACTTTTAAGCTTAGGCAAACATGCTTAACATTGTTGGAATTATAGTAGAAGTAAGAGTTGCACTTGATCTTGTTTTTGTTGCTTTTATGAAAGTTTGGTTTAAGATTGTGGTTGAAATAGTAGTAGAACTGTATCAGTTTTTCTTTTTTGTTACTTTTACAAAGATTCATTATTTGGTTATACCGTCTTGGATTTCATGAAAAAGAAGAATTTATTCGTGATTTTGTCCGCTATCAACCATAGAGGCATTAATACTATGCAAACAAACATCTGTATTTGTCCTCATATCTTGTTAAGATAAATAACTGATGAACAATTAGTAGTGATTTACTAAACTTATTTTCCAAAATCCAAATGATTGCTCGTTTGATTCTTTAGAAGGTCCTACACTTGTCATTGCACTACGCAAGTAATAAAGTAGTTAAACTGGCAAGAATACATAGAGAAACTCCTACATTCAGTATGTTAGAATGGTCTAATATCAAATTTTGTTACTGAAAAATGGGAGCTACTTACGAATAGCAGGAAGGTGGAAAGCAATAACAAAAATGTCGATATAACTGGGAAGCTGTCTAAAACAGTGCACAACTTTGTTTCAGCTAGTCATACACTGATAGAGTTTTAAGATGAGATGCCTTTTCTTTAATCAAATTCTTCGATGAAAAATTCAAAGTGGTTGACATTATAATATTTGAAATAAAAGGTAATTGCTTACAGAAAGTGAAAAGAAATCCAGTATCTATCTTACCATTTTGTTTAATTCCTATTTTATATTGTTTTTGCAGTTGTGCTTTAATTTTTTTTCTAATTTTAAGTCTTACAGTTGGATGTTGAAAAGTTACAAGGTTCAACAACTAAGTCCGGATCTAAAAGTATTAGTTGGCCTTCTCCCGAAGATGAAATTCCGTTCTGGAAGAGAGAATTTCCATCATGGGATATCAGCTTGGGAGGTCCAGTTGACATCAAGAGGGATTCTGATCTTATGCACATTGTTCACGTGACAGCTGAAATGGCACCCATAGCAAAGGTTGGAGGTCTTGGTGATGTTGTGACCGGACTTGCTCGTGCATGTTTGTTGCGTGGCCATAAAGTGGATGTTTTTCTACCGTTCTACGAGTGTATCAACAAGCACCAGATCAAAAACTTGGAATTGATGAATACATATGACTCTTATCATGATGGGAGTTGGGTCTCGACTAAAGCATATCGGGGAGTAGTTTCGGGCATCCCAGTGATATTTGTGGAACCATCCAACCACTTCTTTAAGGGACAATATGTCTATGGAGGTTCATACAATGAACTGGAAGCATATTTATTCTTTAGTCGTGCTTGCCTTGAATGGATGCAGGTTTGTCCTGATAAGCCAATTTTTTCTAAGAATTGAAATTGAAACCACGATGAGCCACTTATTTTTGAATAAAATTGAGCCAGACTTTCTCTGATCTGAGTAGAATTTCTAGCATATATCTAGTCTGGCATGCTCGTGTCTCCAGGAGAATGCATAGGAAGTAACACACCAATCAGTCAAAATATGCTGAATAATTGATCCAAACACTTAGAAACATCAATAAAGTATTTTGGAATAAAGGTTTTACTAACATACATTTGTCGTGTGCCGTAACTGTTGCAATCCAATTATTTGCGTCAGTTAAGATTATGTTCTTTTCGGTTCATAGTTCTACTTTGTTTCTGTTAATTTCTAGTTTAAATTTTTAATTCAATTAACATTGCCAAAACTCGTTAAGGAAGCTGATCTTATTGCAGGTCACTGGAACCCAGCCTGATATCATTCATGTCCATGAATGGCAGACTGGTGCTTTGCCCTTGCTTTACTGGGATATGTACCATCATCTTTCACTCAAGGTAAAACATATTGTACCTTGGATTTTTTCAAAAAGATTTCAACAGTAGGTATAGTATATTGCTTGAATTATGATGATGAAATGTTAAATTTTTAGAAACCAAGAATGGTGTTGACTATTCACAATATGGAGCATTATGGAGAATGCAGGTACACTAACAAAATACAACATTTTCTTTTAAGTAAATTGATGACATATTTACAGTCTCTGATTTGCACTATTCTCTTGCATGTCCAAGTAGTTTTTATCGTTGATTAACTCTTCTACTGATGCCGTCTCTGTGTACCTTCAAAAATCATGAGATTTATTGGTGTCAATCCAGATATGAGATATAAAAATTCTTGGAACCTGATAATACTAAAGGCATTTATGCCTTGTGACTGTCTTCAACATGCTTTCAGAATTATTGACTTGCACCCATAGCAGCCTATGGTATTGGATTCTTGGTTATGTCCCTGCTCCCTCTCTTGAGTGGGTGGTATTTCTTCTGATTCGTGCTTGTCTGTGGACATTTTTTGGTTTAATGTAAAATAACAGAGCTGCATTGTATTTTTGTTTTTTGTTTTTGTGAACATTGAATGATTTTGAGTTCTCTTGACTTCCTTACTTACTGGTGCAACTAATCACTTTATAATTGAAATAGAACTACTTATCGTCTATCTATTGGTTCTTCTGATAATGCCAAAAACTTGGCTTCAATGTTTGTCTAAACCTGTTTATGGTCCCGTCTCTTTGTCAGCAGTGAGCAGCTCAGCAAATGTGGCCTTGATGGATCTATGTATGCAACTGAAGAGAAGGTGGGTCTTTAAAGTCTTTTTTATCATAAACATACAACACATACATTTTTTTGTGTATGCATGAACTCCATAACATTCTAGCGACTTCACTCTCATGTACTTGTTTTAATTCATAAAAAGAAAACAGATACGCCAATCAAAGGAAAATATTTAATTGCTAGCTACCTATGGTTTCTCTCAAAAAAGAGATATCAACAACTTCTTAACATGTTATTTTAAAAAGATATGTTACCATTTTTTGTTTCATTTGTTGTAGGCTGTGGATGATCGAACTATTGGTCATAATCCTGAGCGGATAAGCCTATTGAAAGGAGGCATAGTCTATAGCAATGCAGTAGTGTAAGTTTTGATATATCTATGCATGCTTTCTTAACTGCTTCACTTACATTTTCACATAAGTTATGAGAGAATACAATTTAGTAACTTAGTTTTTAAATCTGTTTGGGTCTTTGGAATTGAATATTGTTGGATGACTGGCCCTTGGGTAGTATGTAATTTCTATAGGTAAGGGAAGCATTATTTTAAATCTCCTGTCGTCTTATTTGGCAAAACTGAGGTCAGACTGAACATCATACTTGAGAGAAATTCGTCCATTAAAGTTATGTTTTAATTGAGTATTGTCTATATGTTAATATCGCAGTTACATGCAAAAGAGAATACTCGATGGGTAATCCTTTTATGGCCTCTTTGATTTTTCTATCAATTTCCAGTACAGTCTCTCCTACTTACCTCAAGGAAACACTTTGCTCGGGATGGCTTGCAGGCACATTGATAAGGCACCGTGAAAAGTAAGAACCTCTGTTTTTTTGCAGTTTGAAGTCAGTTACTCTTTATTTTGAATGAATTTCACATTCTTGAATTTGTAGTCCTTGGTGATTTAAGTAGCTGACCCAAAATTCACTGAGAATAAGGCTTAGTTTTTGAAACGTATTTTCAAGCATTCATTTCATTAGTGAGTTGCCAATCATGGTTATTGAACCTTTCTAAGCAAAATCTCCATTCTTATTTTTTGAGACACTAGTAGTTCAGTGTATCTTATTGAGGGCACCTTTTGTTCTTTACCTGGTTTTTGTTCTTTCGGCATCTTTGATGTCCTTGGATGAAGTATGCCTCTTGCCCAGATAGAAGCCATACTTTCAGGAAAGTTCAGTTCATCATCTACCTTGCTTTTTCTGTTTGTAAATTACAATTTAGCTTATAAAAGAACCTCCAAATTTTCTCACCGAGGGTAAAAACTTTCATAGGTACTGTGGTATTTTGAATGGGATAGATACTGGAATGTGGAACCCTGCAACCGACATTTTCTTGCCCGCTAAGTTTGATGGTAATGATCCCTGTATTCATGAAGATATATATATATATATTTTTGATATCGTAATCTGTTTCGTGTATAGTTCTTCTTTTATATACCATGAGCAAAAGAAGGTTAGAAGAGGTAGTATCGTATAAATTTTTGACAAATGAAATTCTGCTCATGTATTAATCAATATGTTTTAAAAATAGTATCTACTAAACAAAGTGAGCTTGTTTCCAATACATTGGGTTTGGCTGCATAAATCCTTTTTTGTCACTCCATTCGTTCCTTCGTTATATCTACTGAAAAATTTACAATCAAATTATTCGCAACTATATCAAGCCACGATAACTTTCGTCTACATCTCTTTTTACTAACTTGTTTTAATGGGATTGCATAATTCTTGTGAATGGGAGGTTTTTTACGCCTGCACAAGGTACACTCCAACCACACAAGTTGTTTTTCCCTTATTTCATCGGCGAACAAATGTGAAGATTATTGTCACAAGACATGACAAATGTTCACCTTTGTATCGATGTGGTACCCAGATTTACACTTGTAGTTTTACCTTGTTAAATGACCACATAAATGACAAGCAAATTTTTCTATCATGCATAAGCGTGAACCCTACCTTTTTGCAAAGTAGTCGGCATGCCAGTTGGAAGAGAAATTCAAAATGCGAAGAACTTCACGACTTCAATCCACTTGTTCAATAACATCAAGCCACCCTTTTCTTGGCTTTGTGACTTGAGGACAATTACTTACAATCTTAATCTAGTTGTCTGCTAGTTAGGTTATATCTCAAAAAGGTTTAACGGAATCTCTTTTTCTATCTAATTATTTATAATTTTGGCAGCTCATAACATTGAAGAAAAGAAGACATGCAAGCACTTTGTTCAACAGGGGCTTGGTCTGGCTTCAGAAGGACATCCAATGGGTAGTCATGCACCAGATAAAGTGCCTCTGGTGGTATGCATTACTCGATTAGTCCCTCAGAAAGGTCTTCATTTGATAACTCATGCGATCAAGTATGTTAAAGAAATTGTAAGTAGTTCTCCCTTTCCGTCTCTCATCACCCTCCACGATCTGCACACACCTACATGCACGAATTCAGTTTTTTCTTTTCTAATATGTTCTTCCAAGCTTATTACATATGCAGTCAATGGCTATACTTGCTATGTATGGCGCAAATATATAGTTTCTCCAGGAAAACCATTTTCATATGTTCCCATGACCCGTTGAAAGCTTAGACCCAGTGATATTTTATCGTCTCCAAGCATGAAAGACTACATATTTAATGCATACTAACAACATAAATTCAAGCCGCCTAGCAGAAGGTTTCCAGCCCATGATATGGAACATTACTTGACTACTTCAGATTTTGACCAGTGAACGAGATCTGAAGAAAAAGAAAATAGAGGGAAATAGTAAAATTTTCAATTGTTAAACAATTAAGAGAGTATAAAAATTATGATAGAGAAATCGCTGGCCCAAATAGCTTCTCCTCAAGATTGTTAAAACATTGTACAAGAAGATGTGAAGAAGAATATGAAGGAATTCTTTTAAAATAAGGCAATTAATGGAGTCACAAATTCTACTTTCGCACGTCTTAATCCAAAAAAAAAATCAAAATTAATTAATTAAAAAAAAAATCAAATCCTAGAAAGATTAATGATTTTGGTCGCATCAGTTTGGTGTCGATATTGTTACAATAATATCAGCTATCTTTTGGTAAAGTCGAATGAAAGAAATTGCAAAACTATTAAAGGAAAAGAGCAAGTTAATAAAAGTTTTAGGAAACGGAAAAGTTCCTGCAGTAAAACCTCCATAAATGAATGTTCGATAGATTAATAATCTTGCTTAAATAATAAAATTCTTTGGTTGGACCAGTGTACTAAATTGATAACCTCGCTAAATGCATAAGATAATAGTTTTTTGAAAGATCCATTAAGGCCTAACGAATAGATAAAATAATAATTGCTTAAATTCATAAAAGTTCATATTAATACAAATTAACAAAACTTTAATTTGACAACATTTTTTTCGCCTCTTTTTCAAAATAAGTATCTAAAGTCCGCTTTTTCTTTGCACCCAAACCAAACTCAACTTCATCCCTAATTTTTTTGCAATGCACATACTACATTTGATATTTTTTTTTTTTTGTACAAAGTAATTATTTAAGGTTACAATTGCTTGAAATGCATCTTTTAAATAAATAGTTGGTAAAACACATCATCTGGATCATGATTTGGTATAAAAATGTGTGAAATTTGAATGATTGAGTTCTTAAGTTTAAACTAATTAAAGTAAAAATTATGTTTCATGTGAATGAAATGACTTAACGGTTAATTTTACAAGATATTAAACTTTGAAACCAATGCATATAAATTAATGTTTTCTCTTTAATGTATATGTGTGTGTGCGCCTTTTTGTTTGTTTACAGATTTAATTTTGAATTTCACCACATTTAGTTTTCTGCATATATTATAGTAAAATATAATACAAGTTATAAAAAGATAAAATACTCCATAAATTAATACATATTCATTTATCGATAAATTAATAACCCCTCTAAAATAATAATTTTTCTCGATCCAACATTATTATTTTATAGAGGTTTTACTGTAGTTTCATTAGGGTGCTCTTCGTAAGGATTTAAGGGTGTTCAGTTTCTCTAACTGTTTTTAATTGGAAAGAGGTATTTTCTAATTTAAGGATATTTGATCCTCAATATAATCTCGTCCTTTAGAAGACTTTCTGCGTAACTCTTTCAAAGAAGTGCTGGAAACATTCTCTTGCAGTAGGGTCAGTCAACTGATTCTGCGTGCAGTAAAAAAGCTTGGCTTCTCACCTTGCAATGAGACACCTGTCACCAGATGTGCGCTTGGCATAATTTTTCCTTTACAAGGCTACCAGCCCTGGGTGTTCCAAAAAAGAGAAGAAAAAAATAAAAAAAGCTTCAAATATGAATCCAAAAAGAAATGATCCAGTTAATCTATGAAAGAAAGAAAAAGATTAGCAGTGGTAATTTGGCTGGTTGCATTAGTCTTCGGAAGGAACACAATTGAGTCCTATAGTTATTACTTATTGGCATTAAGTTATATACATAGCCATCACCTAGCATTAAAGCTTTGGGATGCTGAGGTTCTTAGTGGACCGACTTAGAGATTTCTAGTATGGAAAACCTAGTCATTATTCTTGTATCATGTACGAGCTTGTTAAAACAAAAATATGGGGCATAGAAGTAATTTTGTTATACGGTTGTAACCACGCTAATGTGGCTAGCTGCTCATTTTGAGGGCATTATCGAATTACTTTGTCAATGTTCACTTATAAAGATTGTGTCTGAGTTTTAGCTTGAAAACTCTAGTATCTATCTTTGGGGTTGTTGCAGGGAGGACAAATGGTTGTGCTAGGGAAAGCCTCAGATAGACGGGTGGAAAGAGAATTCGAAGCTCTTGCAGATCTGGTAATGCATTTCTTTATTACACATGGCAGTTAATGAATTCTTGTCATGAAGCAATTAGATGAACTTTTGCATGTAGTTGGTGCTAAAATAATCTACGGTACTGTTTTGGAAAATAAATTGTGAAACGATAAGGTTTTCTCCACTAATAATATTCAACAGTTGCTTCTTTTGGTATCTAAATACTATGGTGAAGACAAAATGAGAGAAGATGGAGTTCTGCCCCAAATGCAGAATTATGATAAGACATGCAAGGATTTACTTGTATGATCTTTGCCTAGATTGAAGGCACACAATTGCTTTCAGTAACTGATGCTGGCGGAGGTGCTGCCACAGTGAGAACAATGAAATTGACACTCGAACGCTCGTTGATTCTAATGAATACTGAGAAAATATGGTTCAATTTTGGTTGGTTCAATCAAATACAGAATAACTGAAAGAAACTGAGAGAAATCTCAAGGGGTATTCATTAACAACCAAAAACAAATGAAACCATAGATGTTTTAAAGAAATAAGAAAACCCTGGAGGAAACTTTTAAGAAATCGCAAGTAAAGCCCTAAACTATCGTGTAATTACAAAGATATCTCTGATGCTCGAACTCTTCGAAATGGACGAAGTACCATGTCGACACGACATGGGTATGAGTATGAGATATGTGTCGAATCCTCTAAGTTTCAATTGGATATTTCGCCGTTTCTGCTTCTTTCTTCTTCTTTCTTTCCCTTTTCGTCTTTCCCCCTTTTGCTATCCGTAAACCTAGCGGCGGCGGCGCTAGGTTTTCCCTTCTTTTTCTTCTTTTTTTTCCTTCTTTCCCTCTCAGTATCGATGGTTTAGGGTTTTCTTTGTGTAAGATGAAAATGGATTCCATATAGTACTACTTAGTGTTCCACTAAGTCCAAATTGCAATCAAGTCCTTCATTTTTTATTTATGTAACATTTAATAATTAATTTCCTATAATTGAAAACAAAACCCCAAAATTCTAATTTATTCTTCTTAACCCGTTATTCAATACTCATTTCCTTCTTTGTGAACAATTGATTTTGGTTTATTTAAAATGACATATTGGGTTAGTAAAAAAAATTGAAATTTGAAAGACGTATCCACGTACTCCATATATGAAATTTGGACTCTTTTTAGTTATATCCTTGTATCCTATATTTCAGAAAATAAAATATTTGACATTTAGATACTTACTCGTACCTGATACCCGTACCTGAGCTCGAGCATCAAAGAAGACGCCTATATAATAAAATAAAATAACTGCAACAGTAAAAAAAGTTGCCATCTGCCCGTTGCATCAATAACACCCCTTCATATGCTTCCGGTTTATCGAATATTAAACAACTCCATGTTCACCAACGTGTGCTAGAGAATACTTGTTTGGAATAGACCTATCAGGTATACATTCACATTCATAGGAGTGAGTCTATGTTTTTGTTATGAACACTGCGAAAAAGAAAAGGAACTACGATGAACAAATAATTTTATACTGATAGTTAAGTAATTTAGATATCATATTGATGGAAGCCATAGCAATTTGGTTTTGCTGTTAGTTAATATATTCTCAAAGGAGAGGAAGAAACAGAAGGACAAATAGTTGACTTGCTTGGTGCTGGAATAACAATTCAACTGTAAATATACTTATCCATATTTTGCCATTTAGCTTCCCATATTGATATTAACTCTTGATTTTGTTTTACAATAGCGAATCAACTTTTGAATTGTTCGTTGCCATTTTGAATGATATCGAGTAAACCATCACTAAAGGGAGATGAAACAATCCTTGATCCCTTGATAAACAAATCAACTGTCGTGATGATATAGCTTTAAGTATATCAAATCACGATTCAAATGTCCCAACAGTTCATATGCACCCTTGCAGGAAATAAGCTATATAATTTTTTCCCTCTTATTGTCAAATTTATACAATCAACATATCAAGCTCACAAAATTACTAAACTTTTTTTGTAGCATAATAATGGTTCCAGCATCCGGATCCTTCTGATGTATAGGTAAGTTTCCTTCACACCCCAACATATTCAGGCATCCTTATCATCTCAGAATCTTCCCAACATCTTGCATTTGCGCTTGGATGCTTATCTAATGTCTTCTCATGTTTACCGCGACACATCATTAAGTGCCTACTGAAGTATTGCTACTTAAGTGTCTTGCATTGTACAGCGAGGAATTGTCCCACATGCTTTATGCTGCTGCAGACATGGTGTTGGTTCCATCAATATATGAGCCGTGCGGACTTGCTCAGCTGATTGGAATGCGTTATGGAGCGGTATGCACATGTTAGGCAAAGCTATCCCTTAGTTACTAGGAGGCATAAAATTATTTGACTCTCACTAGTTAAGCAATTGAATGAAATGCTGGATGACTGTGGGTAGTTAAACTTGTGTTGTTCTAACATATATGTTCATAAGAGGTGCTTGATCTCCAATCATATATGCCTTTTGACATTCCCTGTTGAGGAATATCTTGTCTTATCTGCTGCATGTACATATTACAATTCCAGAAGAAAAACTTCAAGTAAGTTGTTTATGTCAGGTTCCTGTAGTTAGAAAGACTGGCGGTCTTGCGGACACTGTCTTTGACATGGATGATCAGTCACAACCTGATATTGCAAATGGGTAATTATCTTTTCATTCCATATTCGTCTATTTAGAACTAACATTTTTAGGACCTTTACAGTGCTTCAGTGCTTCTTGGTTTTTCTTAATTGGGTCAGACAAGGGTGATTGTGCTCTAGTCAGTTCCTGTGGATGGTGCATCACCATTGACTTTGTTATTTTCAAGATCTGTAAAACACGTGTAGCTTGCTTTTTGGAGGATTGAATAACAAGTTGACCTTTTACTGCCACTCTTTTGATCAGGAGGACTATTAAAAATGTTTATGCATTGAAGTCACTACCCTCATGATTTACAAGTTATTCACACATCTAGAACGAAACTGAAGTACATGTTCTTTGGGTTTCATTTTTCTTGCAGATTTATTTTTGAAGGAATTGACGAAGCATCTCTGAACTGGGCCCTAGACCGTGCCTTTTGTTACTATTGTGAGAGTAAGTTCTGCATAATTTTGAGATAACAATGCTCGAACAAAGCTGTTTTCCATGTCCAATTTCTGTCCTTGTCACTCAAAATATTGTGTGTGATGAATTGCTTTATATTCTCATACACAGAACAGTGTTTTTCATGGACCTAGTTCTCCAACTAATTATTTATGGAGTACTTTAATGCTACATGCTTCAACCCATGGGCGTATTTGAATTCAGGGAACGTGTCAAAGTTTTGAGTTCAAGTAAACCCAAAATATCCGTATGAAATCCATACACAGCATGTGTCGTAATTCTTATTTCTTATTTTTGCTGTAGTTTTCAAATAATCTAACCAACCACAGAGACATTTGTGTGCATCTCTCTCAGGCTTAATTTTTAAGGCTTCTGCAAATAATGTGAGATGTGAACACCTCATTGACACCAACAAATGAATAACATAATGTTATGTGAACTCCTCACGGGAGATCTCCATTCTTAATCGAAGTTTTTGATTGTGGTTTTGATGCAGAACCTAATGAATGGAGTGCCATTGTACAGAAGGTCATGGGCATCGATAGTAGCTGGAATAATACAGCAGGGAAGTACATTGATCTCTACAACTCCATAAGAGTAAGAGAGTGGTGAACTTCAGAACCACATTATTAAGTCCTCTCCGAGTGAACATGTCGCTATCGTGGAAGCTGTGGATTCAAATCTGAAAATTAAACTTTAGAAGAGTGCGGGGGTATGATGGAGCTTGGGTAAACTAAGAGCTTGTATATAGCACTATTGTGCGCATATGTTTTGTTCTTTGCAAGGTGCTGCAGTAGTTGATACCAGGTGCTAAGTTGCCATGCATTATGTCAGATTTTTAAATATATTGTCTAAATTGGATACACAAGAACGGAAGCATTTAGGTAAAATTTCCATTCAATATGTAAGTTTTGTAAAGCTCGGTTGCGAGTTTCCAAGGATTATTTTGAGGTATGATTTCAGGTTCTGAATAGGTTTAAAAAAGGTGAAAGAATGTTATACAAAAGCTTCAAGGGAATCGGTGTACACGTTTGGCTAAGCTTAAAATAAATAGAGCTCAGAATGAAGTAGCTTGACTTTATAGAAAGGGGATAGGAAAGGATATTGCTCATCAGCTTTCAATCTTCTAAAAAGTTACCATTAATCATGTTGAGACATTTTAGTTATTTATTTTACAACTCTTACCTAATTTCAACTAAAACGGGTCATTTGTTAAATTTCACTTATAAGTAAACTCTTGCTGCCTCGACGAACAACTTTCCAATCTTGTGTGCCTCTGTGGCGAAGTTCATGTCTGCCTATGGATGAGCAAATGATCATACTTGACGGGAACTCTTAAAATTAAGAACATGGTGAAGCTGTAAGGAGATTTGACTGTCATAAGAATGCTAGCTGCTACATGAACACAGACTCAAGAGTATACCAAATGAATCGTGTTAGTTAAAAGCTACACAAAATTTTGCTGTCACGGAAAATAAAAGCATTCTACAAAAGAAACTCTGGTTTCACGTGTATTGAAATGGATCCATAATTTGCCCCGGAGGACTAGCAAGAAAAACACCAAAATACACGAACAAATCTGTAAAGATCACAATGATGAGTGACCTGTGGAAGTGATAACCGGTTGATATTTGCATGTTTGGTGGAGAGTTATAATATAAAGACATGCATGTAGACAAACCCAACCGTGCCCCACCTCAAACTCTTCTTCTACTAGCTACAAGTTTGGGGCTGGGTGAAGCGTGTCAAGGTTTGTATACATGTATGTGTGTGTAACATTCAACATTCAACCACCTTTCGTGTTATTTCTCAAGGTTTAGAAGGGGGTATAATTTTAAGATGAGCTAAGGATACAAAACATTCAAATATCAAACCTGTTACCACTTCCACACTCAAAATGTAGAATGCATTGCCTATAATCCATTTGCTTCATTCCTTCAATAAATTGCCACCCATTTTGGAGCTTTTACAGGCTGCTGCACAGCAGTTCAAAATAATTGTCTTGAACTAAAACTAAAAAGAAAATACCAAAAGTTCAATCAGCAAAGCATCAAGCTAACAAGATCCACAACCCTCCTTGAATTATATGATTAAATGCTACCTACTTTGGGAAGTAATAACTAACAATTGAAGGGGAAAGAAGTATTAGGACTGTCACAGATGTTCGCCACTAATCCCAACTCAGAGAGAGAGAGAGATAAATAAATAGAGAGGGCGTCTCAGGTGAACATTAATACAACCTCAAAGAACCCCGTCAGCAACGTCATATTTTACCCAACCACTTCAGCTCAAGTCCCCAGGCTACTCCAATTCTGTTTTGGGCAGCGCTTTACCACTCCCCAAACGGAGTGTGTCAGCCAGGTTATCCGACAGTTGATTTATTGAATCAGCAGCAGTGAGAGGAGCTGCTGTATTTCCAGATGAAGTGGCTGGCTGTTTGACCTTCCTTTCCAGCAAGGATTTCTCTCGCTCATCATAGTAGGTAAAATCATCAAGGAGGGATGACTCAGCATTATAGTTCTTGAAAATTTTTAACATTTCAATTCCTTGTTCCAGTTTCACCTGAAAAGGATGATCGATCAACAAAATATAAGCTATGCGGGCACAAGCATCTAATAAACCTTTCCCACTAGTCATGATGGGACCAATTAGGAGTTTGGGTAAGCATATAATTTGAGTAATGCCATTTAGCACCCCTGGTGTTAAAGCACCAGTCTAGGTGGCAACATTAAATGAGAAGTGCAATTAAGTGAGTCATTAAGCTTATCACATCACGTCACCTAAATTGGTAACACCACTGATGCTAGATAGCATTATTCATATTATTTTGTCAAATTGGCAGATGCACAAACACAATTACCAAGTACTGAAATATAGTAGTTGAAGGCAGGGAAAAGAAGAGAAAATGTGTTTTGGGGGGTGTTGAGAGAATATTGAGGGAGAATTCTTAGATTGTATTCAACGTCAGTGTTCACCCTCTATATATAGAATTTAAACAAACCTAATTTAAGTAGGAAACTAAGGAAATAAAACCTAATTTAATTTAAACTAGAAAATTAAAATCTGAATAAAAAGGAAATAATAAAATTACAATCAACTGAAACAAAAGTAACATCTAAAGATTTTTATGCCACGTCTTCAAAATGTCTTTATTGCCCTCCATAAAAAATGTTCCAGCTTATAAGCAGTTAAAGATCAAAATCAAAGGTCGAATTAAGTTGCAACAAAATGCAGTTTTTTTATTTTTCCCCTTTTTTCCAGATAAAGATCAAGGATATTATTGATAAGTTATAAGGTATATATAAGAGGGGAGATAAAGTGAAGCACTCAGTGCGCCATACTACCAAAGCTCTAACTGGCCCATAAGAGGGCCTGTTCTTGTAACTAAGAAACACCATGACGGCGAAGCAAACCAAAAATGGGTTGACTGAGATAGTGTTTGGGAAGAAAAGTGACAGATTTGTTAATAGAGTAAAACACAGCAATTCAAGTCGCGGAAGAATTTGCATCATTTTCTTTTGGTAATTGGGACCCGTCTTGATCATCAGTTCCGACTACAATGGTCAGGTGCTCTTGAGCCGAAGATGAACGGGGCTAATCGATCTACCAAAGCTGCAGGATGTAAAGATACATCAGTAGGGAAGCATTCCTGCCTAGAGGGAAGCCACCAAACGAGAATGTAATGGACGAAGTGAAAGCCAGGACGTCGACTTGAGTAACTCAAACCCCAAAAACCAATGGTTCCTCCATCTAAACAAAGAGACATTCTACACGGAATTGATGTGATTCAAATTCTACTTCGAAAATGAAAATAGAATACAGGACTTGAACCACAATGAAGTTGACAAGCAATGCTCACAAAGATGTATTCATGCAGGCACTGAGATACAATTGACAATCAAAAGATAATGCTAACAATATTCAGGAATTTAAACAGAAAGCAATGTTTAAATTGAATTCATGTCACTTTCAAAGAAGATAGGTAGAAATAAAGTATTATGAAAGACACTGATACCTCTTGGGAATCTCGGCTGTGAGTAACAGGCTTGTTTTCGTTATTTTCAAGAATTATGTGGCGGAAGCTACCGTTGGGTACATCTTTAATGATATGCCATTTAACAGGAAACTGCCCATTCCATCTATCTTGCTGCCAGTACTTGGCATCATTGTCAAAATCAACAGGTCCAACCATCTCAGCTACCCCACAAAACTGTCCGCTAGCATTAACCTGCAGATCGTTAGAACCACCAGATTTAACCAAGCGTGAAATAAGCAAAACAACAACGGCAAAAAGTACCTGAATGCAAGCTCTATTTGACAAATGCTTTAGTGCATACAAGATCAATGACTGAATTATATGCTTTACTAGTTAAAACAAATAAGTCAAATAACTAGATACAATGTGAGACTCGCACCAAAAATACTATAAACTTCGAGACATGGAGAAGTAGATCAAGCAAAATAAAATAATGGTATTACCAAGAAAAATTTATGGTGGCACAAATAATAGGTCAAAAAGCAACAGAACTGGTCCGAAAGCAATCAAAGCCTAGATTTAGTACATGTAGAAGTATCAAAATGAAACAGAGATATTTTCAAAAATAAAATAAAATAAAAATAATAATAATAATACAATAAAATGAAACAGGGATGGAAGGGAAAGGCCATCTTAGACTGCTAGCTCAGAAATGTAGTATTATAGACAATATAATATGCCCAATAGAGATATAAGTAAGTGACAACATATGTTCATCATTAAGCAATAAATAATCATGCGGACAAACTAGAAGTTAGAATCACTACTGGTTTAAATGCTTATTTAGCAGACATCTACAACTACAATTATTAGGGCGAAGCAGTTTCTAATTCTTGTGCCAGCTCTAATTTTCATTCAAGGTAATTTAATTACAAGCAAGTGGAGATTCGGCAACATTTTGTCAGTTAGAAAGTTCAAGAAACTTACTGAGAAAAAGAGGAAGACTGGACAAATTCCATTGATTTCCTTCGCTTCACGATAGGCAGCATTAAGTTTTCTGTTTCCAAGTAATGTACTGGCCCAAACATTGTATTTAATACTTCTGTGAATATTGTCTTCACTGAAGGACTTGATGACAAAAAATCTTGCATTTTCATTGTCTGTATTGAAATCTGGGGCATTGAACTGACTAATATCAAAGCCAGAAGTAGATTCAACATCTTTATAAACACCTGAGGATGTGCCCTCTCCAGGTGAACTTTTGTTCGATGCCTTTGAAAACCTTGGCCCTCGATTTCGATCACTTGAGATACCAAATGTGTCGGATGAAACACTGATAAAGTCTCGATCCTTTTCACGTCTTCCACCCTTTCCAGTAGAGAACTGGTTCCGATTAGGAGCCAACCCGCGCTGGTAAGAGCCAGCATGCGGATAACGTCTAGCTGAGGAGTTTGACGTCAATCCATAACCTTGAAATGATGTCTGCAATTGAAATATTAGCAAACAATTAAATATCAAGGCCTGCAAGTTCCAATGAATCTAATCGGGTTAATTGGTTTCACACACTCATTAAACGTCCATTAGTGTATATATCCAACCAGCCATCATGTCATTGTCACTGAAAGAAGACCAACATTTAATATGTCAAAGAAACTTATTGAAGAAGAAAGACGTAGAGATATGTTGTTTCTTTTAAAAGTACAAAATGTCGTTTTATAAATCATAAAATAATGAAGGAATTATGCTTTTCCCATGTATATTAATTAGCAAGCAAAAGATATTGACTAAGATTTCTGTAAACCTAGAGATAAAATTGCCAAAATACAAACTGGAGAATCATCATGCCAATCGGATGGAAACATGCAAAATGAAATAAAGATATAACCCACCTGTGCAACATTTTGCTCGTATGAACCAAGTATGCCAATTGATTGGGGATATACAGTCCCAGCTGCCAATGGAGACATGAACTTGCCTGTGTCTAAGGAGCTTGAATGATTTGGCAGAGATTCACTAGATCCATAGTCGCCCGGAAATTTGTAGAGACCAACTCCACTACTTCCAGAAATATCTCCTCCACCAAAAGCTCCAAAAGGCATATAGAAACCGGATCCTGGCCCAAAAATTGCATTGTCCATGGGATTTTCTTGGCCACTAATTTCTGATGGCATCAGTTCTGACTGAGAAACAGGAAATGCTGAAGTAACATGGGGCAGACCAGGAGAAACTGCGGGTGGATAGTAAGGTGACGACACAGGCATTTGGTGTGGAGAGTACAGCTGTCCATCGAACATTATTGGAGACAGAGGACTAGGAAGAGGAGAAAACTGCCCATATGCCATCTGGGAATCGAAGCCATAGCCAGTAGGAAAGAAGAGTGGCGGATTATCATTGTACATTGCCTAAATAAGGTTCAATACAATAGTCAGGTTATAATGAGCTCTATCTAGCAAATTGAAAATACAGACAAGAAAAACTATTTATACCCACCGGAGGTATGACATGTAAGTTATTGACATTAACATAGTTAGAATGCTCATCCCAGTTACCAGTGCCATTGTCATAACCTGGACCAATGCAAAGGTAATATAAAATTACATCACAGGAAGCACCGAGACAAAAATCGTTAAAGCAAAGCAACATGATTGTCCAAAAAAAAAAAAACCCCGACCCAATGTCTGGTTTCATTCAAAATCTTTCTTGCTATGAGTTGATACAAAAGTAGAACTAAAGTATTGGAGTTCATTTGCCTTCACAACCTTACATTAGTTACCTCTCTCCCAGAATTGTCTTTAAAAAATCATAGAGGATATTTATTAGAGTGTGGAAAATGACAACAATTAAATGGATGAAGTATATGAACTTCCAACTAAAAGGTCATCATTTAGAACTACAAGTTTACAATACATTATGTAGCTAATAGTGAAGAGCATCTCTAAGAAACTATTTATTTCTAAAGAGCATCTTTAAATTTAGAGAGCCGAATTTTTTACGCACTCCAACAAGCTCTATATTTTGGCTCTTCATTTTGCTTTTCTCAAAAAAACATTTATCGATTTCTCTTCATATTTTATTTAACATAATTTTTTGTATGTCAATTTACCAATCAATTCAAATGTGGTTTGAATAATTAAAAAAATAAAGTATTAAAATATGTAATTTATTAAATGCAATAATTGTATATTAACAATAACAATAGAGAGTGAATTTGACAATCTAAATTTGAAGAGCCAAACTCACTCTCTATTTTAAAAAGTTAAAATAGAGAGTCTATTGGAGCTCATTTTAAGCATTATCTCTCTAAAATAAAAAGCATTTTGTATTTAGAGAGTCACTTGGAAATGCTCTAACACACTACAATATTCAAGCCCAAAATCATCTTCTATAATAATTCAAAAATTAATAGTGAAGCTTTAAACTACCACTATCAATGATAAGACAATATAATTCACAAGGAAATTTATGTTCTCATAATTAGCCTATTAATTCTAGATATTCTTCCAAGCAAAAACCACAGTGAGAAAATAACATTATAATCACATAAGCGAGAATGATTGTCTATGGTCACCATCTGATGATGGGTGTGTTTTTGCGTGAAAGAAAACATATTGTCATTATAAAGCAATGATATTAGTAGCAAGTTTGGAACAAACCTCCGTAATAAATGCCTTGGTCCTGCGGAGTATAAGCATTGTAATGATACATAGTGCTAAGAGCCCCACTAGTTACTGATGTTGCAGGCTGATCTTTAGTGTTTTCAGGTGCCCTAGATATGGCTGCATCAGGAGAAGGGTTTGCAGAAACAATCCTTTCATGTTTCGGCGAAAGTGGCTGATAATAGATTCAAAAGAGTGTACCAATGAAATACATTACCTAATCTAATTAATAGTTATACATAAAGGGAGAAAAAAAAGTAAGGATGAGTTTATTGCATACCTGTTCTGCCACGTTATGCAGATCAGCCGCCCTGTCACCTGCATCCACCAAAGCAATCCACATCTTGTCAAAATGCAGAACAATAAAAATCAAAAGAATGCTGTATATTAGAGTTATAAAATTGAGCAACCCATGGCATGGTGTAGAACTTGGGCGTAACCTAATTTCATGCTTTGTTTGGCTGAAAGGGGTAGAGGCAACAAAAAGAAACAGAACATAATTAAAGAATTCCAACATATTGATTATACAAGTTCCCCAATAAAATTAACACGATGCATAAAAAAATGCATGTAAATTATGGCCTGGCAACAGGCTTTCTCGCTAAGTCTGATGGTAAAAACCAAACAGAAGGAAAAACACCATCAATGGAATAATATAAAGGGTCAAAAGGAACAAAGGGTTTTAACCTTGACAGTAGCTCATCAAGCATTTCATAAGAGAAAATTATCATTTGAAAAGAAAACATTAAAGATTTCTCTAATTTAGGATGTTGCATGAAATTGATCTACAAAGAACTCTATTTATCCGAATTTTATGCATTTTGGCCAATAAAAAGCACAATAATTTTCAGCTGTTATTATAATTTAGTCCATGAGAGAAAAACCCCCTCATGAAAGAAAAATGGAACTCTGAGCAAAGCCCGATTTAACAAAATTACCCAAATTCAATTCAAAAACCGTGTCATAAAATCTCATAGAGAATGCTCCTTTTGCATATAATCTCAAAACCAGATTGGAAGCGTGTAACTAAAAAATCCCAAATCCTAACATAAACCCTTGCACTCCGAATGCAACATTCCTCGGTACAAAAACAAGGAAGTCCCAAACAATATAATCAAAGTTACAAAATAGACACACATATATCATTGTGAACGAACCGGAAGATGGGACGGAGGCGAATCCATCGAGGCTCTGTTGACTTGCGTCTTCCATTAGCACCAATTGAATTGAGTTGAGTTCAAATCCAATCACAAATCGAAAAGTAAGACGAATGAAGATTCAGATCTATTCTATTAACAATTGAATACAAATAAAAAAAAAGTATTTGAAATAAATAAAACGAATTCGAATGCAACTTTTTGCAAAACAAAAATAAAATGAAAAGAGCCCTAATTTCTTCTGTAATTCTAGATATTCTTCCAAGCAAAAATCACAGTGAGAAAATAAAATTGCAGATAATCAAAAAAGGCAAAAGATTTGCTTCGCGGGAGGGTTTGAAAATAAATAGACAAGTGTGGGTTTTAGACAACGCTATTTGTGTATATATTCTACCCGATACCCCTACTCACCCACCCCTAATTCATCTTTACGAGATTCACAGGTCAGATGTCACAATATAAAGTTAATAAAAATATATGTGCTATGCTAATTTTGTACACACAGCGGAGATTCATGGGATAAAAAAAAGTGAGTAATGCTACGTATCCCATTATTATTACAACCTCGATTTAGTTGGCGTTAATGTGGTATTAAATTATAGGTGAAATTAAATAAGTAGTGTGTTTTATTAGCACTTATAGGATAAGAACGATGTGAAAATGTTTTACTTATTTTGAGGAAATAAAAATATATTCCTCGTAAAAAATATTTTCCTTCGAAAAAAGAGGAAAATTAGACATACTTTCAAAAGTGGAAAAATACTTTAATGGAAAAAATAACAATTAAACACTCAAAAGTAACTATTTGAGTGAAAATTCATGGAAAATAAATGTAATAGACCACACCGTTAATATTTTTAGTCATTGGTTATTCTAACACTTATGTCCCTAACAATTTTTCGTGTCGTTCTTATCCTCAAAGTTTTCATTAATTAACACATTTTGTATTTGATGATATTCTTATGTCTAAAAGTTCGTTGAACTAGAGTTAAACAACTTATTTTTCTTCATATTTTTAAAAATAAATACATAAATAATGCAAAAAAATATTTTTTCCTCATTTAAAAGCATGCAAATAAATATTTTCATATAATCATTATCAAATCCGAGATGTACTAATTAATGGAAGATTCAAAATAAAAATTTGACGAAAAAGTTAATGAAATAATTGTTATAATAAGCAAATATTAGGAAATTTAACTACAATTAAAATGTGATGTATTAAATAAAAATTATGGTGGCAATATAACCACCTAAAAATTTAAAGGGAAAATAGAAGTGAAGACTATTTGCATTTTGGACCTTAACATTCAAATAGGAGGAATTTAGCCCCCAACTTTTAACCTCCATTGCTCCCTTAGCCCCAATAGACCACCGTGAGCATGTGGCTTAGTTTTCGAGGGGCAAAAGGAGAAATAATAAATTCTAGAAATTAAAAAATTAGAACTCTCAATTCCCTTCGTCATTGTTGATGGACCTCCCAATTCCCACCCTCTTGCATTGTTGTGCTAGTAAGTGGTGGAGCCGCATGAGCACAGATGGCGATTGCCCCAGCAATAGTTCGAAATCTCTCTAAATTTATGTAGAGTTTTTTGAATTTTTTTAACATATACATAATACATGTATATTTTTCTCATTCAAATTCCCCCTCCCCCATCATGAAATTTCTAGCTCTGCTATGGGTGCTAGTGGACGAGATTTGTGTATTCTTTTTACGGGTTTGATTGGAATAGGAGGCGGTTATGATTGGTGCGAGTGAGGGATAAGAAGTCGAAAATAGATCAATGTCTTTTCTTTTCTCTTTCTTTTATTTTACAGTAGTTGGATCATTATGTTGGAAAAATTGTGGG
>CAIGRP010129425.1:0-12078 GCA_903798385.1 Fraxinus cuspidata | reverse complement strand
TGATACGAGGGTATATTGTGTTAAAATAAAATGATAAAATTATTTTGCATAAAACATGTAAATGATTAGACTGATAATATTTTGATCACCGTTTCCATATAATCGTGGCTAAATGCCAGAGTAGGTGTAAAGGCAACAGCCACACAAGCACGCTTCACATTTTCAGATCTAATAATCAAATAAATAAATAAAAAATATTCGAAATTCTCAAATAATTCCATTTCTACCTTTGCGCATATAAACAAAGGCAGAACAAGAAACGACAAAGAATTGTGTGTGTGAGAGAGAGAGGGTTAGGGCATCTGAATTTATTCCCTCTCAATCAAAGCCCTAACCTCTCTAATTCGTTCCCGCATAAGGAAGATTACCCAATAATTTTGTTAATATATATGCATGTATCTGCAGATGCAATAATTTGGTGAAGAATTAAAAGAAAATGAGTGGTCAAGTGGCTCCGAGACGGAACAGTATGGTTCAGAAGCGGAATACGTCCACCCTAAGGAAGTCTTCAGCTCCTACTTCTGAGAATGGCGCACCCTCCAATGGGGTGCAAACGAATCCTACCTCCCCTCCTCATTCGTGAGTTCCCTGAATGGGTGTAATGTTTGTATTTTTTTAATTTCTTTTATTGGGGCTTTAGTTAATTGTTAAGAATAGAGTTGGATAAACAAATGAGCTGATAAGGTAAGGTACAATATTTACTTGAAGGGTCAATTTTTATATTTCTAAATTCGCCTTGTGAATGTATATATATGGACTGGTGCATGTATGTATTTTTGTTTTGGGATAATGGGATGTTAGTGAATTTGTGAAGAACTAAGTTGGAAAATAATTAGTTGTGTGAGTCAGGTATAAGATATACTTGAAGAGAAATTCGCTTTGTGAAGATGTATATACGGATATATATGTGTAGACTGGTGTATATGTGTATTTATTTGTGAAATTCTCTTTGTGAATATGTATATTATATATGTGTATGGACCAGTGAATATGTGTTTTTAAGGATGTTAGTGAATTTATTAAAAATTGAGTTGATTGGATAAACGACGAGTCCATAGAGTGAGGTTCAATATTTACTTGGAGTTTTCAGTCTTATGAATATGCGTATAAATGTATATGTGTGTGAGTGTGAGTGAATGGGTGTATATGTATATATTTGTTTTGAGGTTTTAGTGAATTCATTGAGAATTGAGTTGGATTAATAGGATTACTTGATCTAGTAATCCCGTGTTCCACTCTATATGAGCCATATATATACAATAGTAATTATAATATTTACTTTGAAGGTTCGTTTTTGATATTTGTGAAATTTAGTTTGTGGGAATTGTACTGTTGCATCTGCCTACGTGGTTAAATTTTGGAAGCTAATTAACTAGTCTTTGTGGATCATTTTGTTACTACTTTTGCCATGTCTGCTAAAGAAATGAAGTGAAACAGCATTATAGGAATAATAATTGAGAACTTAACAATCTTCACTATTCTCTAAGATAGCAATTGATATTGGATTGCACGTGCTTTTTACAATATCAGGATTTCTTGTTATAGAAGATTCATCTGTTCTTTTTTCTAATTTTCTGAAAATCAGTTATTGTCTGAATGCAGATGGATTAAAATTTGTTATGGGAATGTAAATGACTTGTCTCGTATGGCCTGCCACTGGTTGAGAGGGAGATAGATAGAGTGACCAAAATAATATGTAGTTGATACTTGGTTTAATTAGTTGCAACTTGCAAATGGAGTTTATTTTCTTTTACAATTCTCTTTCCGTGGACGGCTGTTTATCTGAAATTAGACAGTAACTGCAGTACGAAAAAACCATATGAAAGACCAACTCTTCTCTCACATAAATGCCCTATAGAACCGGTTGTTTAATATGACTATGTTTCTAAATCTGTGTGTTGATGCTAGCGTTTTGATTGAATTGGGTGCGTGTATCTTTGGATCTTATATATTGTATTACAGTTTTAAGCTACAATAATTTAACCGCTGTCCCTTATGCATATTTCCTTGTATCGTGCTATGAACAGATGAAAACTGCAAGGGTTATTTCCGGTTTTTTACATCTTCTATATTGATTATTTATATGCATGACTAGGTCTGTTGGGGAGAGGACAGTTAAGAAGCTTAGGTTATCAAAGGCACTTACCATTCCAGAGGGGACCACAGTGTCGGAAGCCTGTCGGAGAATGGCAGCCAGACGTGTCGATGCTGTGCTGCTAACTGATGCTAATGCCCTGCTCTCTGGCATTGTCACTGACAAGGTATTTATGTACTGAGCATGCAGTGCATAATTCTTGAGTGCAAAATGTTGTGTTATTTGGTTTTAGATTCATGAATTGATGTGTATGTTAACGGGAAGCAAGAACTCTTAGGTAATGTAGCTAAATATGCTAATGCAGTAAGCATGGAAATGGTACAGTTACTCTATCATTGCCCACCCCCATCTACCCGAGTAAAAGGTTCAGATGTTGAGTGCTTTGGTTATATTTTAGGAAGGCTAAAGTGTGTGTCAATTATTTATTTATTTTTTGTGTAGGACATTGCGACTAGGGTTATAGCTGAGGAGTTGAGGCCAGATCAGACGATAATTTCCAAAGTGATGACGAGGAATCCCATTTTCGTGACTTCAGATACTTTGGCCATTGAGGCCCTTCAGAAGATGGTCCAAGGTTGCTTTTCCTGTGGCTTCTATTTTGCTTCTATTTTTATTTTGTTATGCTTGGAAAGGCTTGTTTGATTTTAAGAGTGAACTCAATTTTGTTAAGTTGTTCTTGAAGTATCATGCTTATATCACCATTAGCATAATTTATTGTGGAATGAATGGGTAACTTCTTCAGAAGAGTATGATGGTACTGAAATGGAAATGACCATTACAGTGCTGCTTTGGCCTCAGAAGGTAATATGATGAAATTGGTATTGGAGATGGTGATATTATATGCTCATAAAGAACAAAAAAGAGATGAAAAATATGAATGATTTCGGGATGGACAGATCACTATAGTTATGTCATATGTGCCTTGAATACTTGCATGATTTTTCTTTTTTACATCTTTTAGTCGAAGTTAAGATTTCTCGCTACTTGTAAGATTATTTTTTATAAACTGGTTTAATCTATTTTTACATCACTCTTTAAGTTTTTATCCTTCCACTTTCTACCAACTTAATTTGCCTGGATGTTATTCTTAGATTATCATTTATCAACTCTTGATGTTGACTTAGTTACTGATAATTGGCATCAAGTAACTTTGGGCCATCGACCTTTTTGAATGTATTTTTTTACTTATAATTACCACCAAAAAGTAATCCGTGTTTTTATTTATCCCTGGTTGTTTCTTTTACCTTTAACAGGAAAATTTAGGCACCTTCCTGTTGTTGAAAATGGTGAAGTTATAGCTCTGTTAGATATTACAAAATGCCTTTATGATGCTATATCAAGAATGGAGAAGGCTGCGGAGCAGGGTAGCGCCATTGCCGCCGCAGTTGAAGGAGTGGAACGCCAATTTGGAAGCAATTTCTCCAGTTAGTTCATACTTGAATGGTTATTTGCTTTGGACTATTGTTTGGCAAGGAATTTTAGCTGTAGTAGTGCTAAATGAAATTTATTATCTTCGTTTTGAGTAGTAGTTTTTATTTTGCGTTCTTACACGTATCATTATCATGTGAAGTGAAGTGAAGAACAAACACACAAAATTTAATGTGCGTTGCATTATTCATTCTATGAATATTGGATTTTCTTATGGCATCCCACATTTTATAGACAAATAGAATGTGTATTGTGGAAGCTCTGAAGTGAAGGCTAATAGGTGAGGTAAATTGAAATTGCACCAACCCTCTACCCTCAGCAGGGTGTGGCCTCATGAACGGAAGTATCTTATGTTGTTAGATTACATGACACCAGTTTCCTTTATTTGGTTAATTAGACTGACCTAGACATATTAATAAATGAAATATAAAAAAAGTATGAAGTTTCTTCTAGTAGGACGTTCTAAGCCATTTTACCCATTACAGTAAGGATATTATTATTATTATTATTAATGAGATGATATGTTTTACAACTGAATCAAACTTGCTGAAGCCCTTGTAAACTACTCAAAGTCTCAACATTCCCACTAGTCAAAGTAGTAGCTATTAAAGGCTTCATAAACAATATAAAGTCGCAAAATTGTCAGGCAATCAACGTAAGGCCTTGACTGACAATCCCTTAGTTTATGCTCACCTCAGCACCTCTCTAGTATGGGCCTTATACATAAAATTCATAGTTCTCATGGTGACCCCTTTTTTTTTTTTAATATATGGATGGATAGGACTCTTGTTTAAACTGTTGACCTTTGCAAGTTGTTGAGGCCAAGCCTTTAGCCTGAAATCTGAAGCCCAAGTTTCCCAGCAGTAGCTGTGTAGTCCTTAAGACCACTCTAACAGCCGTAACGAATGTAGGATTACTTCAACAGTGTTTATATATGTTGAAATTCTGCATGCAGGAGGCCTTAGTGAACTGTTTAAAGATTGGCATTACTTCTGTTCATCTGCTAACATTTGTGCAATTAAGTTTAACGTTGACAAATTTTTTATGTTCCTTTGGCTTTCTTCCGTATTTCAGCGCCATCAGCTTTTATTGAAACACTTAGGGAGCGTATGTTCAAGCCATCTTTATCGACTATTATTTCTGATAATTCCAGGTGCAATTGAACTGGCCTAATGGTCATTATTAAGAGTGTGATCTGCTTGAAGTTGCAGTCTATGTTACTAACTTCGTAATATTGTAATGTTGTCAGGGTTGCGATAGTATCACCTTCAGATCCTATTCATGTTGCTGCTAAAAGGATGCGTGAATTGCGGGTTAATTCAGTTCTTATTATGACAGGAAACAAGATTCAGGGGATACTTACGTATAGTTTCCTCAGACAACTTCTTTTTTAAATTCATATACTTTGCTTAGCCTTATTGGAGGGTTTAGTTTGTATGCAAAATCTTACCTTGTGAAAACTCATAATTGTCTGTTGGGATTTCATCGCAGTTCAAAAGATATTCTTATGCGTGTTGTGGCTCAAAATCTCTCTCCTGAGCTGACTCTAGTGGAAAAGGTTTTACATCTCGTTTGATTTAGATATTTGAGTTTTTGAAACACCATATTTAATTTCCTTTGCATTCTCACTTGGGTCTCTTGTTACTATTTTTTAGTGATCTTACGACACCTGACATTTATCATGAAATTGAATTTGATCAATTTTTTTCTGTTAGATACATGTTTGGCGTGTATGACTTGTACGACGCTTGACAAGCAATTTAATGTGTTATTTTAATTTGTAGAAATGTGTTCTGTTTGGTTGTTTTGGACCTTATGACTTTGTTAAATACGATGTCGATCCCTCTGACATGATTAGCCAGGCAGAATCTTCTCATGTCATGTTGTAGAAATAAAAGAAACTAAGATATAGTAGAATTCACGTCTTTTAATTTTCATCTCACTCTTTATTGTTTGAATAAAGATGTTTGTGATGACTTATTATGTCTGCAATTTCTCTCTCTGAAGGTAATGACTCAGAACCCTGAACATGCAACACTAGAGACAACAATACTCGAAGCATTGCATATAATGCATGATGGGAAGTTTTTACATCTTCCCGTGGTAGACAAAGGTGATTACTGCTATTTAATTAAACAATGTGAATACACAGCTTTCAAATCCTAAACACTATTTCTTGGCAGATGGAAGCATTGCTGCCTGTTTAGATGTTTTGCAAATATCGCATGCAGCAATTTCTATGGTAAAGTTAGTTTCACTTTGAATCTATAGAGATTTGCAGATACAATTTGTGGTGTTTTTCTTTTCTGTCTTGTTTGGTTTTTAGCGTGCGACCTATGAATTTTCCTTTTGAATTCGATATATTAGTGGTAGCTAATACGAAACTATTATCTATTTGATTTTAAGTACATTAATGAAAGCTTGTGAACATCCTAGATATGATCTGTTAGACATAATACAATGAGAATTCTGTCTTCACACCTTGGTTCTTCAACCCCCCCAACAGTTGATTACTCTGTTCATCTTTGGTAACTATAGAGGACTTAATGCCTGTGGAGTTCTCTATGTTGTCTTCCAGGAGCAGAAGATAGACAATATATTCACTCAATGCTGGTAAAAGTGTTTGCTTTTTTAGTTTCTAATTTCTATGGATAAATAAAAATCTGTAAATGGATCATATACTGGGTTAAGGATATAGTATGTAATTTTGTCCCCGTATCCTATGTAGAAAATACATTTTGTTGAACAATATTGCCAATTCTATGATAAATGCATCTTTATTAGATATTTACATAGATATATCTCCAGGATTGTTTTGCTCTTTTGGTCTCCACCTGTCAATATTTTGGTGCGAATTTTTTTTTTCTTAATGAATTTGTAAGTACCATTTCTGGAAAATCCTAACATTCCAAGGGAAAGCATTTGCATGCTTTACTGAATGACACTGGTCTTGTAACTATATGCTTTTAAAATATGATAGAATACAACACTTAATGTTTTCCCGGATTATGAATCTGCATTTTATGAGCCTGTCGGTCAAATTATAAGTGCTTGAAATGTGCCTTCTTGTATTCAGTACTGGCACTTGCGTATATGGTCAAAAAATTACGAATATGTTTGTTTTTATACATTTGATTTCTCAAAGATTTTGGCGAGAAATAAGTTATTTTTAATATCTTTCTCAAGGTTGAAAGTAGCTCTGGCGCTGTTAATGATGTGGCAAATACAGTAATGCAAAAGTTCTGGGATTCTGCACTTAATTTAGAGACATCAGATGATTTTGACACTCACAGGTCATTTTTAGTTTTCTTGTAAGCAATTTATCTTGATGACACACCACTACTCATGCATGCTGTTCAATACAGTGAGATGTCAATGTCTCAATTCATGGCATCAGATGCTATGGAACCTGGGAAATCTGCGTACCCATCCCTTGGTCTTGGAAATTCATTTGCTTACAAATTTAAGGACCATAAAGGACGTGTACATCGATTCAATTTTGGTGAGTGTATGGAGGTTAAATGACATGGTGGGCTTTGATCTTGGTTTCTTTCTTTAATTTTCTATCATGCATGCATATGGTCATTATTTATAGAACTTAAATACAAGCTATTGGGTTTTGCTGCATTAGATACTATAGTTTATGCCTTTAAAAGAAAATCATGAAACAATATTGTGACAGACGGGATAATTATACTAAATATAGAAGCTTTGTGTTGGGATGCATGGAGTTTTGGACTTTAGATTAAGAAGAAATGAAAACATGGAAGGTCACGAGCAGTCAGAATAGAGCTCACATTTGTAATCCTGATAATGTGAATGGTACCAAGTAGTGCCATTGATTTCAACAAAAGCTAACTTTCAAGGCAACCATTGGTCTTGATCTATGAAGTAAGGACATTCCTACTAGAATGGTGTGTTTGAGACTTATCATGTTTTGCCTGACACCAACACAAAAGCTAAGTTTTAAGGCAACCAAAGGTCCTGATCCATAAAGTACGGATGTTCCTACTAGTATGGTGTGTCTGAGACGTATCATGATGTGCCCGACACCACTCCTTTGGCACTCTAGGACACGTCTGATACAGCAGATGTCCTGTCCTAAAAAGGGTTCCATTTCATAAATTTTGAACTATAAAATTGAAGAAAAATTTGTAAAAATTTAAATGATTGAGAAAACTTCTAGGAACTTCTTGTTAAATTTGTTTTACGTCTACTATATGATGTTTTCTTTCTTTGGCACTATTTATATAGTTCAACTCAATGTTATTTTAACATAATTACAAATAACTACTCTTATGATTTAAAAGATATCAATAATATACATCAAAAGGAAAAAAGATATTTGGTTTATTAAAATGTAACAAGTATTGATTTAAATCGACGTGTCCCCCTCTTGCCCGTGTCCAACTTGTTTGAAAATTTATGTGTTGACGTGTCCGTGTTGTGTACATGCATGTCCGAGTTAGCGTCCGTGCTTATTAGGTATTGATGTTATGATGTAAATATGTCCTTATTTGGAAACATCGTTGGGCTCAAGCTGGAATGGGTGGTCGCACTTTAGTTAGCTTATATTTAATTAGTCTGTGAAGCTCTTAAGCAAAATTCAGTTTGTTAGTTTCTACACTTATTCTCAGTGGAGAAATTCCAGAGAAAATGTCCTGCTTGTTCTAATTTACTCTTCAATATGTTTTGTCCCAATTCCAGGCGCAGAGAACTTAGATGAGCTTGTTTCTGCTGTTATGCAAAGGGTGGGTAATGTCAATGATCAGCGCCCTCAACTTCTGGTGGGTGCAGATGTAGCAAAGTTGTCATATTTTTTTTTTTGGGTTATATATTTGTTAATGTTTCTTCCAAATTATAATGCAGTACGAAGATGATGATGGTGATAAAGTTCTGCTCACAACAGATGGAGATCTTGTAGGTGCAGTTAGCTATGCGAGATCCGCGGGATTAAAGGTGTGATAATCAATACTCGTCTCCACATTTCATATTGACAGAGTATATTACAGGCAGATATATTGTCAGGGATAATGCATCTAGTTCTCATGCTTGGCCATATATGAGAGGCACCTCTAATTGAGATAATATTCATGCTGTGGTTCTTCGGAGCTTTTCTCACCATCCTAAGAGGGTAATTATAATTATAACTGCCCAATAATGATTATCTGTTTTGACTGGAAAGAGGGTGAGGAACGAAGACACTTTCTCTATGAGTATGACATGNGAGAGGCACCTCTAATTGAGATAATATTCATGCTGTGGTTCTTCGGAGCTTTTCTCACCATCCTAAGAGGGTAATTATAATTATAACTGCCCAATAATGATTATCTGTTTTGACTGGAAAGAGGGTGAGGAACGAAGACAGTGGTTTGACTGCTGGGATCCCAATCAGCCTACCTCAAGATTGTACCTTTTTTTTACTTGACTCGCTCCCTGCTCAAAAAATTCGATATTATTCCTTGACCCGGTTTGATATGTTCGGGAGAAACCTAATTGGGGAGGTCATTTAAATCCACTCCTTGTAGTTGGTGGTTGTTCAGTTAATAATGGCAATGATTATTGCTATCCTTTGCACTTAAATCTTGTTTGGAAGTCGATGAATTCATACCTTTTCCACAATAGATGAAATAGCTCCTACTGTTGAACAGAACCATGGAATAAGATACCTCTTTCTTCTGTGAGTAGGGGGATTCTTATAGCATAACCATCTCATAGTGCAGTCAATCTAAGATGGGAAACAAGTGCCTATATTTTGATCTGAACGTCACTCCTGCTAAGACAGACCCCACTTCCCCACCCCATGCCACCCAAGAGTGGACCCAGGGGCAATAGAGCAGAGACTCCAAGAGTACTCCCTAAGATTCTGCTATGCGTTCCCAGGGGCAGTAGAGCAGAGACTCCTAGAGTACTCCCTAAGATTCTGCTATGCATTCTTTGTAACTATACTCGTAATGCATTCCATCTCATAAGAGCCTTTCATATAAGTAAAGTTGCTTTTCCTATTTATTAAGGGGAACAGGCCACAACAGCACAATCATTGCTTCTTGGCACTTAGAAAACAATCACTTCTGCCAATTCTATTGTTATTTCTGTGATTGTGATATAAAACATACATATAGTATCTAATTAAAATTTCTGACCTTTTATTGAACGTGTCAATTTTTTTTTTCTAGTGACGAGGATATTGACAACAGTCGTACAAGGTTACAACTGTTGGTCTTACGAACTTAGCTGTCTGAATTTGAACTTACAGTTTGTTGTCTATAGCTTTTTTATTTTAGTTGACTTGTATTAATGTTCAATACCCTTGGTTAATCATGGATGTTACTATTATTTCCATGTAAACCAGGTTCTGAGATTGCATGTGGAGTACCAAGAATCAAGCGAAGTTATGACAAAGCCACAGTCGGATACTGCCACTGTGGGGAGAGCTGGACAGATTGTTCTTGGCTCAGTGATTTTTGCAGGAGCAGTTGCTTTGACAAGCATTGGTGTGTTGGTCTACTTGAAGCGCCCAAAAGCATGATATCAGTGGAGATTAACTCCCCATAATATCTGATATACCCTTTAGTTGGATTTTACCTAAGATAGTTTAAATTGTGATTGGGGAGAGCGGCTTTAGTTCTTATGATCATCGACTGATGAAATCTTCGACTAACTACATGGTATAAGAACAAATTTTATGTACACTTTGATCTCTGTCATGGTTGTAGCACTTACAAGGATGACGAAAGAGAAGAACAAACGATAATTGAAAGGTTATAAGGAAAAATATAATTCAAAGGTGGTGAAAATTGGATTATTTTGTCTTCTTAATGTTCATATTAAAATGTTGCTGCTTTCGAGAGGTAAGAAACAGGGGCTCTATCTATGTCGAAATTGTTGATTATTGAGCTTTGTTGTTTGTCTTTGGATGGTGGGCATGAATCTTGAGGGAATGGAATGGATCGCATCTTCATGAAGTCTCTATTTGAAATAAGAAAAGAAGAGGAGAGAAAAGAAAAGAAAAGAAAAGAAAGAATATTAATCTCTTTTAAATAGATATATTGAGGGTGTTATAGATGATATATTTATTAGTGAAAATTCATTAGGGTTCTTATATTGCCACTATAAATTTTTTTATTTTTGTTAAATCACATTTTAATTGCACTTAAACTATTTAATCTTTCTTTGTTGTAGTAATTATTTTCGTCGAATTTTATTTTTAACCTTCTTTTAATTAGTACATCTTGTTCTTGATGATGATTTATATTAAAATATTTTGTTTTCATGTTTTGAAGTGAATGAATTTTTTTTTTTTAAAGTATGATGAAAAAATAATTTGTTATATGTTATTTCAATGGATTTTTTGAACATAAATTATTATTAAATATAAAATATATTAATTAATGGAAAGTCTGAAGACAAGAATGTTATGAAAAATTATTAGAGATACAAATAATATAATGAATAAAGATTGAAAACCTTAATTGTAATTAAAATATAATGTAAGAAAAAAAAATTGTAGTGTGATTGTGTGAATATAATTACTCACGCTATTATAATCATGCAGCCCTATTTATTATGGTTATTGTATTTTTTTACAATTCTAATTCTTCTATATACCAATATGGTTCTCATTAAAATATACACATATTTATTGACTTCTTTACTTTCTTGTCTTTTTATTTTTTAAAAATATTATATATCTAAAATTAAATAATTAGAAGATCCAAGATCAAATTACCATGTACTCTCGTACGGTTGATTCTTGACGTCAAGAGAAAGGTGTTTCTTGAAAGTCCAATTGTATTGCCATTAAATTCGCGAGCCTGCTGCAAAATACGTTATTCTACCGTCCGTCATCCAACACATGGTAAGAAATGGTAAACTATTTTTCATACAAAAATATTTAATGATAATAGTAATGTTTCACAACGCCGATTAAAATTAGAATTTTAGTAGATTTTGATAAAAATTGATGAAATATATGATTTAAAAGTCGTGGATCCTTTGAAATATGTTGTTAAAATTAATCGTTGACTTTGATTTGAGATTTTAATCCAAATCAAACAGGGGCTCGAAGTAGCACATGCATTGAAAAATATTACTTGCTCCTGAAAAGTATGACATTTAATTTCGATATTTCTGAAAAATACTGACTTATTGCTATTGAAGAAGCATAAAATATTACATAGTATTATTGTAAAATATCGTATTGCGTTCCCGAAAAGATACAAATTTGTATGTTTTGTTTTGAAGAAGCTGACATTTATATTATGTTAATATTCTAGCAAAATATTATTGCTCATGGAGATCATACTTCAAAGTAGAATCATATTTAACAAAAATATTGTGTTATTGCTCCTAAAAAGCATATTTTTTTTAGTTTTAATTCTCGAACAATATTAATTATTATGTTTTGCTTCTCTCTCTCTCTCTCTCTCTCTATCTATCTATCTATATATATATATATATATATATATATATATATATATATATATACATGTGTGTGTGTGTGTGTGTGTGTGTGTGTATGTATGTATGTATGTATGTATGTGTGTGTGTGTGTG
>CAIGRP010129420.1:0-15619 GCA_903798385.1 Fraxinus cuspidata | reverse complement strand
ATGTACAATAGCATGCAAACTACTATTTTCATACGTCCTTCAAAATTAGTGACAATTTTATATTTGTTGTTATACGGTTATTTATAAATATACGGGACAAATAAGTTTCACTTAATATTAATTAAATTTGTACAAAAATCATTACCGAGGAACGCAACATGCTAATTTATGAAAAGTTGATAATAAAAATATGTTGAAAAAAGTTATGACCTAAGCGCAACCAATGAGTAAATATTATAGACCTAGTAATTAACATGTGTACCAATATATTTAATCATATGATTCAATTCATATGCAAGGTACTAAATAATGAAAAGTTGATGAAATCATATTTAAACTAATCTTCATAACATCCCAACCGAAAAATGAAACAGAAAGTCTGATACTGAACAAGAAGCAAACACACGCTACCATTTGCCGAGACAAAATTTTAAAGTGTTCCCAGTTTAGAACAAAAACCGCATTTAAGAACGTGATACTTCAGTTTTTCAAATGCTTAATCTTCGTCTTCTTCATCACCATCACCACCGGATGCCTTCTTTGCAGCAGCTTTCTGGTTCTTTCGCTTCACTCTTCCAGGTCGACCACCACCGAAAGGACTAGTGAGGGAGAAGTCGATGTGCTTCTGTGAGTCGACTCGCACCATGAAGGATGGCACATTAACCACCTGCCTCCCAACCCTGGCAAGAATGAATGGAAAACCCATCATCCAAAGAATTCAGTTGAAAATGTGCAGCTTCTAAATCTTACAAATGGAAAAGCAAAGAACTCATGGAACTGGAAAATTGATTTCGGTCAACATTTCTTCCGACTGAATAAACTCTTTCAGAAACAAATGCTGTGAAACAACACAGAACAAGACCGGTTATATTTTATGAACTGATGACTATACAAATTTTAGGATATTTAATTATAATCTGTAGAATGATTCTGGCTAAAAACAAATGTGAAGAATAACTGGAGATATATTATAGCATAGCCATAACATAAACGAGAGACAGCTTAACACAGACAACTTCTCACACATTTCTTTTGGGTTGGGGGAAGCGGTGATAGGGAAGAAATGACTCCTTGGCAACTTCAAGTTGTCTAAACATCACAGCTCTAAAGAACTTCTTGATACACGACATGCAATCTCCAGCAGCTATCAACTCTTGTTATTACTAATATTAGTATATTCTCTACTAATGAGAAGAAGATAAAGAAAATACGTAGCTATAGGATCCACATATCCCGTAATTCATGATTAGGTATGTTCACAGGAATGAGGTACTGCATAACCTAGAAACTTAAAAATCTATCTCAACTCACCGAACAAGCACGGTAGTCACCATTCAAGGTTTTATCAAATGAATAAAAGGAGTTCATATCCAAAAACAACAGAAAATCTGTAGAATTTAATGTGTTAAAGGAAGTCAAGAGAATAGTCCAGTGCCAAAGGAAGTCAAAGGTTAACTTTCAAAATCGAAATACTGGAAAGCAGACATATTTATGATATAAAGTATAAAGAAATGTGAAATGCAACACGAGTAATGATGTGATTACACCAAATGAATTAAGTGTATAATGTTAACAAATTTACCAAACGAATACAAATAAACAGGAAGAGTATTTGTATCCTGGTCAGAAAAATCCGTCATATTCAACCTTGGTCTATGAAACCCCTGCAGCTAAGATACTGAAGGTGTATTCACAAGTGCCATACGACCATTATTACGGTAAAGGGAAACCAATCACTGTGTTTAAGGTGGCCGTACAACCATTTTTACTGAAAAGGGAAACAGAATCACTGCTTTCAGGTAGCTAAAATAAACTCTAAATAACACAACACAGTCAAATTTAAATTTCTAAATTGAGTATTTGGTTTTAGTTTGATGCATTTTCCATTATCTTGTTCATTTTCTTAAATTTCATTGCATTACAATCAAATATATATAGTTTAAAAATGAATTAAAATAAAGAAAGCTTTCTGACATTATTAAGTGAAGGTTGTAATATGAAGAATGGAAGGGATTGTTCATTTGATTTTCTTTTGACCAAATTTAACAAACAAAAAACAAAAAAAAATCTACATTCATAATCCTCCATAAAACAAAACCAATAGGATTAACATTCAAATGCAAAAAAATGTAAGATTTGAAACACAATGAACTATGCATTCCATCAATTTAGAAGAGAACACTACTGAAGTTTCAATGAAACAAAGTTACCTGATATGCCTCTGCCTGATGAGCACACGGGCATGATGAATTGACTTGGCCATACCAGCCTTGAACACAAGAGTTTGGAGGCGGCGTTCAAGGAAGTTCTCCACAGTAAGCGCCAAGACATAATCGAGCTTATTCTGGCTCTCATCCAAAAGCCCGTGCCTGTTCATCCTGCGTAGAAGGGCTTCACCCTCAAAGATACGCCGGGGGTCTTTCTCGTCAAGGGTGAGAAGATTTCTAGCAGCATTACGAATACGACTCAATGCATATTGCACCCTCCAAAGCTCTCTCTTGCATCGGAGCCCATATTCACCAACAAGCTTCAGCTCTGCATCCAAACGCTCCTTCTCGTATGGACGGCGAGGCTTCTTAAATGTCTTCCCATCTGTAATGAGCCACAGTTGCAAAATCAGGATAAATATTCTATAGCATTCTGCACAACTACTGGGTAAAGCAAATATTTAAATTTGTCTATGCAAATAGATACGAAGAGAAAAACCCAATAAATAAAAGTCATACAATGCACAGAGAAACAATTCTTTGTGCATTGGCTGTGAGAAAAATGTAGGACATTTTTAAAACTAAATATTGCCCATCGAAATCTTATTACTAGAACATTGGATTTGGAGTCCAAAGCTTCATTTGACCCTAGAATTATTCCTTTTTTTCCCAAAATTATGAACCAAATCCACCTACAACAAAGTCGAATAAAAAATGAAAGACAAGTTTTGTTTAATTGTGTAATGTCACTGGATCTGTAAACAACTAAACCACACCAGAATTAAACAACAAAAATAATGAGGCACAAAGATACTTGCATTATTAGAGTAAAATTTTAAGCTTGATTCATATGTCATAATGAAGATCTCGGAACTTAATCACAAGAAAAAAAACCCGCACCCGCACCCGCACCCACACCCACACACGCACCAAAACCCACAACCGCGCACACACACAAACCTATAAAGAGGGGGGAGGAAGCTTACAGTTGCGGTAAAAACTGACGTGAACCATGGCTGTAAGCTACGTCGGCCGGAAGAAGAACGAGAAATAGAAAAACAAGACGATGATTCATTATATACGCAAACCCTAAATCCTTTTCTATTATGGTAATTTGCTGCTACAATCCCTAACCTTTATCCGCTTCTGCAATTTAATCCCAAACTTTTGTTTCTTAACATTCGTATCCACAACTTTTTATGAATTAAACATCAATCACGCTTAGTTAATTGCAATGTTTTGAAAACGGTCTGGACATCAACCCAAAACAGGTAAAGGATCAAGGGCCAAAAGACTGAACCGAACTCATACTGGAGTTGAATTGATCGGCAAAAATATTCAAAAATATCCTTTTAAGCAAAAAATCCAAATCTAATTAGTCATTGATACCAATTTAATCATACTATTAGCAAATGCACTTATTTCTAATTTATTATTATTAGTTAAATATTTTTTATTTATCAATAATTTATTGCAACACAAAAGAAAAATAATATTAAACTAAAAAGTGACGGGACCCATCCACTTCTTTTAAACAAAAGTGGAGCCTGAAAGTAATCAATTTTCTTGATTTTGGAATTGAGAGAGACCGTCATTACTGTCACTAAAAGAAGAATGCTGAAGATAAAGGATAAACAAAACAAAACAAAACAAAATCAAAAGTTGAAAGATTTAAAAAATAGAAAGCAAAAAAGAAAAAAGATGGAAAATAAAGCAACAACAGTCTTCTTTCAACCTCATTGAAGGTAAGATGAAAAGGATAATAATCACTTCTAGATCTAGAAAGAAATTGAAAAATGACCAGATTTTTTTTTTCTTTTGTGTAATTTTATTATGTCCATTCAACTTGTAAAAACTGTTTTTGGGTCGCCGATTTTAAGTTAACCGATCGGTTTTGACGTCTTTTTTTGAATGAGCAATTTTACTAGCATAATTCGACCGGTTTTCGGCCAGTCCCCAATTTTCCAATTCACCCGAATGTTTCGATCTAGTTTTGAGAACACTAGTTAATTGACGGATGTAGGACATTTATAATATTAATTAATTAACTAATCCATCATTATAATTTTCTAATTGCTACCAGTTGTTTGTCACTCATAAGGATATCGTGCTCTCGATCATGATAACAACCACTATAGTTATTATCTCGATCGAATTAAAACTAATTAATCCATTCATTCATATCAAATGTCCTAAATTGACATCTAACAATATGTCGATGTAATCCATGTGACAAGATAAATTATGTGGTATGATAAAATATTCGATGCTAGGTTAGTGTGAAATGAAATTCATTCATTCTCGAATTAATTTTCTTCATGATTTTGAGCTATCAATTTACTGAATCATATTAGAAACACCTTTCAAACCAACTCTATCTTTGCCAGGGATTTAAAAGGACCGATCTTCAAGTCTATGGAAGTCATCGTTAGAGGTGTTAATATGAGTGTGCTAGCCGAACTGGCTCGCTAGGAAGATGACCCATTGGAGCCACCTAATCGACTCGTTTTGATTTTTGGAGCAGGTTTGGCCCATCCAGCAAACTTTTATTGAATCCGAATAGGATCGTGGTATGTTACTGTAGTAGGACAATTTGTCCAAGCTGAACCTAACTTCTTTTGGAAAAAAAAATTGAATTTTTTTAAATATAAATATGGGGATCCAATTGACCGATATTTCGGAAACATAAAATTTCTACCTTATTTTTTTATGAAAATGTTGTTTAAGATGAATGTTCGATTCCAAATTTCCAGACATCTCCTCCCTCCAATGTAATAAAAAGAGATGTTACAACGTAGAATATTATTGCAAGTATTATGATGACTGTTAATGACTATAGAATGCTGTACATTTGTTGTGTTCTACTAACATTACATGCATATGAAATGAGTAAATAGAATAATAACAAATTTTTTTTGCACAAAAGTGTTGCAAAATTTAGATGACTATAGGAAAGATTAACATGGGAAGAGCAAAAACGAGGGTTCTAAACACATTTTCCTATCTTCAATACTAATCTTGTTTAACTTGTTATGACACCACATCAATTGGTCTCTTGTTATTTTCGACATGCTTATAACCCTAGAAACTAATTTCATATCTAGTTGAGCAAAATAATAAAGAACTTCCTTTGAGTCATCTTCTGGACATTGTCGAAACTTTCTGAGTATACAACGCTCACTTCTTACGATGTCCTTGAGCTTCCTCTCCTTCTGCATTCCAACAATGTAAAAATTGTAAAGAATGTGATGGTTTAAATAATTTTTAAATTATGAACATATTTGGATATATTACTTTTTTTTAAAATTATTTATAAGCTCTTGTTTTGTTCAGCTAAAAAATTGATTAAAATTTAAGTTAAAGTAAACATTTAATTTTACTTACATATAAATAACTTTTCAACCATATATTTTATTTCTATAAAATTTACTAAAAATCTGATTTTTATCTACACCAAACATGGGCTTAATTTGAAAATAGATCTTACTAGTTAAAATAACTTAATTTCAATTTTCCAACAATTTTTATTCTATCATTTATTAAGCTTAGCCAAGCAGCTTTACTTCTTTTCAAAAATGTACACACTTCTTTTTTTTCTTTCTTTTAGAGTGTGAGAGAAAAAGTATACGAGATGTGAGAGTGAAAAGCATGCTAGGGGACCCTTCTCTCTCATGCTTATAAGCATGTAATAAGCCACTCAAAACATACTAAAAAATAAATAAAATAAAGACAAGGATAATCTGACTCATTAAAGACTCGATGCAAAATTAGAAAGCAAGATACTTTGACCTACCTTTTGAAGATTTTTTCTGATCTCTATCAAAAGCTGCAGGTCTTCAGGATTGTGAAGCTCAGTTGTTCTCTTATTTGTTTCAATGGTGCAATCTTTGTCTGCTTCTACAAATTGCCAAAATATTCTCATGGATTCTCCCACAATTTCCACTAGCATGTCACTTGTGACAACATTTTCTTCTCTGCGTTTCTTTATTGCCTTGCATTTATCTTTAAATCTGTCCTCTGCTGGAAAAAAACTATCGTATATTAGATTATATTTACTAGCTATATCACGGAAGAAAACTTATCTTACGAGTATCGATACATAGATTGTACAACTAATGAATTTTGTGCACACTACATGTAATGTGTTTATAGGCTTCTGGATTGAACCAGCAGCCATTTGTCGATCAATCTCATACACTAGACAGTCTCAATTAAGATTAGGGGCACGTTTGGTAGGCTACACTTACACGACTGATTAAAAGAATAGACTAAAAGTCTCACATGCTTGTCTACGTTAATATTGTCTGGACCTGTCAAACTAACTTGCCAAACATGCCTCTTGGTCACATAGATAAGTGGGGTAACAAAAGTCTCACCTCTAATGACTGGAACTTGAAGAAGGTTACTGAAAACACATCGGCTGTTACTATAATGTTGAACTCTTGGCCCTTGAAAAGGTTCATCTTCGATAAATCTTTGCAAAAGAACTTGAAACTGTTGAAATTCACCGGCAACCTCATTGTAGTGACGGATTCCATGGGGATCAGAATCCCACAGATCTAATGCTTTCGCGTACTGCCAGTGTAAGAATTCCCAGGTAAGGCACATTTGTCCAACATACACAACTTCAAGATCACTCTGCAATTCTTTGATGAACTTCTTCATTGGATCATTTTCATGGCTTTCATGTTTGGAAAACCAAAGGTTTTGTGAAAGAAGGGATTTGAGAGTTGAACTTGCAAATTTTACTTTAGAAACTGATTGAAGTGGTTCCTTTAGCTGCAGAAAACCTGTGCAGAAAATTGCACGATTGGTATAAAACTCGAGCACATTTGGTATACAGAACTAGACATAACGACTGACAAATTTTGACATGTGCTCTCTTCCTTAATCTGTTTAGTAGCATAAGAATCATATCTTCTTATTCTTTATTCTTCCAGGGCTAAGAGAGTTAGTTACATGAAAATTCAAGAAGTAAACGAAAATTCTAAAGAAACTTGGATGGACTGGTATATTTTGCCTTAAAACACTAATGCTAGCACGAGAGATTCATTTCTTCGATGTCACGGGATGAGTTGTCTGGGACTACACTACTTTAGCAACCACCTTTGGTTGTTCTGTCTTTGGCTCATTCCTATAATTATGTCTACCAATGCATGGTCATGTTTTTGCTGTTTCTTGGAGCCCAACTAACAAGATTTCATGGGTCCTCTCTAGAAATTCTAATTATTAATTCAACTTGCTTTATTGATATCGGGGTATTCATAGCTCTTAACCAGTAAAACATGATTTATAATCATGAAAGATTATCTTATTGTACCAAATAAAAATAAAGAAACAAATAATTATGTTAATCTATGGTAGGAGTATTGTCTTAGATACTCCACTATTCTTGAACTGGACAGAATTCAGGAAATCATGGTATAGAACATGTTTGGTGTCATAAACTGGACTAAATTAAAGAAGAATTGAGGTGAGGACGGACCTGTTGCATACATCTTCTGGTAATTCAAGATGTCGAATTTCCTCATTCTAACGCTATAGCACTTGGAAATTTTGTGAAGCTCGTCGATGCAATCTTCATGCACGAGTTTTTCGTCGATTTTCCATGGTTTCAAGTCCTCCATTTTTGGGGACTCGGATTCTTCGAAAATGGTGGGAAGACCAGTGGCTTTCACCTTTCTGAGTTCCATTTTCAACTGTTCAATCAATTCTTGATGTTCCCACAATGATTCCAGTCTATTGCTTGATGAATCTTTCGACTCGTGATCTTCTGAATTATCTGCACTTGTAATGCCTTCATCATCAGCTTTTCCATTTCCTGTCTTGTCTAAATCTTCATTGAAATCATTCTCAGACAAAAATTCAAGATTTGATGTTCCTGGATCCTGGAAAGTATCCTCTTCCAATGTCCTCTGTTCTTCCTTTATATCATTCTCTTCATGAACCTCTGGCTCCTGATTTTCGCCCCCAAAATCTCCATCCGACAAGAAACCATCAATTGCACTACTCACAACTGAACGCATATGCCCAAAACTCGTCGACTCTGAATCAGAATCAGAATTAGAATCTGTAAACATTGAAATTTCATCCGAATGAAATTGACAATCATCAAGAAAATCTTGGAACTTTGCTTTAGCCGGTTCATTTTCCTCGCTTCCCTTTCCGTCACATACAACACTATTCCAATCGTCTTTCACTTCATATTGAACACGAACTTTCTCCGAATTCTCATCTAAAAAAACCTCATCAACAACAGTTTCAGAACTCTCAGGGGAATCTCCATTTCTATATATTTCATCTTCTTTAGTGCGAGAAGTCCCTTGTTCATCAATGAAGATGCCAAAACAATTCCCGTATATGAACTCATGGTTATTAGTACTCCCAAAAGGGATTGCTTCTGAATTAAATAAGTTTTCTTTTTCTTTATTGCTTCCACTAAATTCTTCAAACGTCGGAAACTTAAATTTCAGAAAGAATTCGGGTCTCTCTTCCTCCACACCTCTAAATTCAGAAACTTTTTTCTCTGCTTCACGGGATATTGTTTCCTTCTGATTCCTCTCTGCAGAAATGACCTCTGTTTCTTTCCTTCCAAGCCTGTGACCAAGAGAACATTCTGTTAGTAAATATGCAAATAAAAATTAGGTGATCAAAAACAACAATTCGAAACGTTCAAACCTGGAAAAATATGTGGAGATGAAACTGAAGAATCGAAGAAAATGAAGGGAAACGGAGAACAAAGAAAGCAGTTTCTGGCAAATGAATTGAGAAACAGAACCCATATTTTACAAAAGTGAAATGAAAAAATCCATAAATTTAATCAGCCTGAAAAGATTCAGTAGGAAACAAGAAATAGTGTGAACTTATGTCTTCTTTGAATTTTTTGAAAGCGGAATGGATTGTTCACCTGTAAACAAAACGAACTAATGTGATTTTTTGCATAAAAACCTGAGTCGGAAGAAGTTGAAATCCGACCTAATTTGAGAAATTCAAAGGGGATGAAATTAAAAAGCAAGAATTTTGGGGAGATAGTTACCTTTCAGCGACTAGTTCTCAGCTAATTTTCATGCTTGCTTAGAGCCTCGGAATTCTCAGTTTCTGTTAGAAGATCCATGCAAGTGTATAAAAACGAGTCAAACTTAATTTTTTTTTTTTTACTTAAAATTTACTTTTTCATCGAAATTTAGATGCGTCCACACATAAAACGAGAGAGAGAGAGAGAGAGAGTTGAAATGAAATTGAAATTGAAATTGGAAGTTAACGATTTTGGTGAGTGCTGATTATGACAAGAACTCTACTGAGTATATAGTTCCCGCTAGGTGTATAAAAACTGTACACCATAGAAACACACCAGACCACACACAAGCAGGTGGGGTCGCCATATTTTGCAATATTTAAATACACTATGATGCCCACTATTTTAGTCTATTCTAGGGATGGCAATCGAGCCGAGCGGCTCGACCGCTAGCGAGTAAAAACGAGCCACGAGCCGCTCGGGCTCGTAAAAAAATGAGCCCGAGCACGAGCCGAGCAGGCCGACTCGCTAGGCAAGCCGAGCCCGCTCGGCTCGTTTATTGACGAGCGTGGGCGAGCCGGCTCGGGGGCTCGTCCAAAATTGAGGATTTTTTTTTAAAGGCTTATATAAAAAAAAAAAAAAAAACGAGCTCGTAAAAAAAAAAGACGAGCTCGCGAGCTGAAGTTCGGCTCGGCCCACGAGCCACGAGCTCACACACCGAGCCGAGCTCAACTCGCGAGTAACGAGCCACGAGCTCGGCTCGTGACGAGCACGTTCCGAGCTCGTGGGGCAATGGGCCGAGCCGGCTCAGCTCAGCCCATTTCCACCCCTAGTCTATTCTGGCCAATTTCCGTTGCTTCTTCTTCTGAACAAATGGGAAAAGCCTTATGACATTATCACGAAATTTTACGTCAAATTGACAATTATTGATCTTGGGAACTTTGGGCAGGCACAAAAGAGAAATATTACAGTGTTCTCAGAATTAGGGTTAGTTTTTTATTTTTTATTTTTAACCAGAACTGCCTGAACCAAAGTACAACAAAATCGGATTGACCAGTTTGAATTGGTCACCGACTCAAGTGGAGCCAGGTTCTTGAAATTGGAACAAAAATGTGTTTTTACTTTCGATGCTGCACCCTAAGATGCAGAATTCAAGTAAGTCTAGTGAAATGATTAGGGCTTTTTGATTAGTTAATTAACTAGAGTAATGAACATCTGCGTCAGGCTCAAGTATTAATATTATATCATAAATAATTGGAATCTATAATCAGTTATATTTAAAACATGTGCTTTACCGCAATTTTGTCATTTTTTTCTTGTTACTGTAGAACAAGAATATGAATGGACTTGTTTGGTTTGGTTTGGCTTGGCTTGGTCCAGTACATGGGACCAAAAGATTGCATGTCTATAATTTATGTTTACAATCTTCTATTCTTGAAAGATTAGGCATGAACCACCTAGTGACCCTACCTAATTCTTAAAGAGTCTAATACAAAGGGTGGGGGTGGTTTGGTTTACATCATAGATATAAAATCCGGCCTGGCCTGACCCAGACAGGCGGCCCGAACCCTTGACCGGACCACACAAATTAATTTAATCGAAATGCACTTGACTTGATCAAAATTGACCGAGTTAACCCGCGATTTACCTGGCCCGATTTATCGGTTTGATTTGGTTTTAAAATTTTCTTACAAAATCTTAGGGTCCAAAGGAACTGAACATTGGACCTTTACAAAAAATAATGGGTTCCTCACCACTTGACATGGAGTGTTTTAGTATTATTTAGTGCAAATATACGTATTTAATGAATAATTTATAGTTTTTATAAAAATATTCTTTTAAAAAATTTTGATCAAACATTTTACTTTATTTTATAGACTTTAATAATTAGTGAAAAATAAATTTAAAAAAATTAATTTTGCCTCTAAAAAATTTTTATACTCTATATTTTTTGTAGGTTTTTATGCAATGACCGAACGGTTGAACCACCAAGTCACTAGTTGAACTACTAACCCATTGACTAGTTGTATTGATCAGGTTTGTGTTCGGGTCGAATTTGACAATTACGGTTTACATACACCCACACATGGGGTGGGTGGGTGGATAATTTTTTTATATTTTTAATTACAGTGGGGTTGACCACTATGAGAGGGTGTAAAATCCCCGTAAACCTCATTTCTGTACATGGGGATTTATTCTTCTAAATATAACCATTCTCCAAAAGTGAATTAATTGTAAAACAAATTACTTTTTGCGTCTAGTAATTTTTGAATACCCCGGCTTACAAATTCTCTTCATTTATTGATATATCATGTGACTAACATAGAAGTATTGGGATAGGTGCCGAATAGTATTAAAACATAACAATAATTATGACATTTTGTTGTCTATTAATAAATATTGTGTATTAATACTGAATTATTTGTTCATTGCACAATTGAATAATCGATTGAGGGTTATCGATCACATTATGATAATATGAGTTATGTGCCTGTGTATAGAAGTACATAAGATATTCATGTTTTCTCCTTGATTGACTAGTAGATTTTGACACTCCATTGTAATGGGAGCGAAGAGATATGCCCCGTTGTGGATAGAAACATGCCAATAGTGTAGAGTGGGAATTGCCTATCGAAATTGAAAACTGTTAGTTTACACCAAATGTAGACTCGAGAGTAAAAACAACACCGAGGTTATAAATTCAATTGAAAGCACATGAATTGTCATTGCTTGAATGATATAAAGGGTAATCTAGAAACTTGTAAGGTACTTGCTTGTGGAAGAAGCCTATCATGCCATCTCTATAGAGAAAGAAGATGATCCAGCTATGTTTATGGAATCAATGGTAGACAAGGACTCACACTCGTGGAATGCTATTTGAAAAGAAATTGACTTGATGCATTCTAATTTGGGAACTTGTAGATGCACTTGAACGGATAAAATCCATTGAGGGCAAATGGACACACAAGCTTAAGAGGGAGTAGACAAAAAGATTGAGATTTTTAAAGCATTGTTAGTGGCTCAAGGTTACATCCAAAGGGAAGGTATTGATTATGACGAAACCTTCTCGCTTGTAGCGATACTTGAAACTATACAAATCCTCCTATTCATTGCAGCTCATGTGAATTATGAAATTTGACATGTGGATGTCTAGACAATACTCTTGAATAACCATCTTAATGAATGCTTCCACATGATGCATCTAGATGAGTTCATAGAAAATGCTCACAAAGTAATGTCTCCATAAAAATCCATCTATGGAGTTAAGCAGATGTTCGAACCTTGGAATAAAAAAATTGATGAAGTGATTAAAATATAAAATATTGATTACAACTTTGATAAATCCTATGTCTATAAAAGGATACAAGATAAAGATAAAACATAGTTTTCTTATACTATATGTAGATGACATAACACTCATCGAAAATGGTATTTGCACTATCATCAATGAAAGTGTGGTTGGCCTAAAAATTTCAAATGAAGGGATGTTCTCGGAATTCTAGTCTTGTGAGGTTGAAATAATAGGTAGATCATTTTATTACAAGCTTCATATATGGATAAAATATTGGTCAAATTTGTAATGCAGAATTTTACGAAAGTTTATATACCCTATCCGCATATAATCCACCACTCAGCGGAATAATGTCGTAAAATCTTGAAGAGGCATTGTATGAGACAAATACCTACACATCCATATGAGACAATCTCATGTATGTCATAATATGAACTATACTATTTGCTTCGTTAATATTGAGTTGGAATCAATCTAATCCAGGATTATAATTTTAGGTGGAAGTGAAGAATATATTCAAGTGTCTTTGGAGAAAATAAGATCATATGAGTATTGAAGAGATATTAATGCACTCAAGCTTACTAAACAAATGCAAGCTTGGGCTCGAAAGCAAGAAGCAAGGGATTGAGTAGTCTGATCTTCTATAACCAACGTAAAATTTGATTCATGTAGGATACAATAACTCTGATTCTCAATCGAACAATGACTCTATGAAATCAACATCAGAATCCATGTATTGATAGCCTAAGAATAACTAACTTATAGGGGGATGAATTTATTTTTAAAACTTTTTGAAAAAATAAACTTAAATCAGGCAAATTACGAAAATATTGATCAATTAATACTCGTAAGCAAATAAAAGCAAGTAGATCAATTAAATAATAAATGTAAATGAAATAACAATAAGTAAAAGAGTAGAGATGATACAAATATTATAATTGTGGAAGTTCGATCAAAAACAATACTTTACGTCTTTCGTTACCAAGCTCATCAATACGAGCAATGCATGTTCACTATATTGATTGACTTATGGTGCCATCAAACCCCTTTATAATGGCTTCGGTGACTTACAAACAAGGGATATCGATCATTCTACAATATTAAGTTTTACGTGATTTCAATATGACCCACACGATAACTTACAATAAGGAGCATTAATCCTTATACTATTGAGCTTTTATGGGACATCTATACACCTAAAAGTTTAGAGTAAATGATTTTACATAGAAAATTCTCTTTTAATAAATGATACAAATGAATTAAGTCTTAAGAGAAATTAACACTTCAATAAATAACAATAAATGATAACTTAAGTGTTAAATGAAAAATATTGATGAAAATGATAATTAAAAAATTGATTTAATCAATTAAAGTTTTTCAATGAGAAGATGAAGAAGAAACAAATGCAATGTAAGTTTAAAAATCTTATCGAATTAATATCTCTTTTAATGAATGATTATAGTAAATTAAGTATTAAAAAAGAGAAGAGAAACTTTAATGAATATGATGATTTTACAAATTTGATTCAATCATTCAAAGTTTTCAATATGAAGAAGTGAAAAAAAATATGCAATGTAAGTCCAAAAATTTTCTTCAAAAATATATTTTTCTTTTATGAGTATAGGAATAAGTTAAATACACAAAGATAATTGAAAAGCTTTGATGAAGAAAATGATTTGAAGAGCTCGAATCAATCAAAATTTTTTATATGAAGAAATAAATGAAATGTATGTAAAGGCAAGCTCAAAGAATTCTTTCAAAATATATCTCCTAATGCTCTTCAAAATCTCTTTGAAGAATGGAAAGAGTAAGAATATTTAAAGAAATCCAACGAGCAAAACTTTTTGAAAGTTCGGAAGAGTAGTCAATTGACTGTCTTATGTCCGGAAGATCAATATAGATGTTTTACAACAAAAAGTCATAATGATCAAATTTTGTACTGTTGGATCTTTCCGTTTGACCTCCGCCAGTTGACAACCTGACGGGTTTTGCCAATTTTCACGTTTTGGCCATGTTTGATCTATTTTGAATATTTTGACAAATGTAGACTTTTGAAAGGTGTTTTTAACTAGTTTTTAAAGTAAATGATCTTTTTAAAAAATGATCTAAGTTCAAACATCATTTTGAAAATCTATTTTACTTTTGATCAAAATATTTTATTTAAGTGATAATCAAAATAGCTTTTAGTGCACAAAATGATTTTTGAGCATTTATCATTCATTGCTAAACATCAAAGAACTAGTACCTTTACATTTGAACTAATAAATTTTGTCTTTGATCTTGTTTCAAAGTTTGGCTTATAGGTTCTTATTTTGATCTTTCTTTGATGATTAACTATTAACCTCTTGATCTTTTTTATTTTTTATTTTTTTTATTATTTTTTTACGTTTGTCTTTTAAGATATTTTCTTGAAGGACTTGTCTTGAATGTGTAACTTCATATTGACCTTCCTCATGAGTCCAACTTGTTATAGTTTTGATTTCGATCTTTTAACGACGATCGATCAATTTATCATTGGATGATTTGATGACTATAATCACTTTAACTTCGATTGTTAGTAAATAAGATTAACTTATTTGTTATAATCAAACTTAAATTTTATAATTAAACTTAGGTCAACATGTATATGCTCGGTGGTAGAGCTATGTTTGGAGGAGTATCAAACAATTTGTATGCTAATTCTACCATGGAGACCGAATATATAGCTTCTTGTAAAGAAACCAAAGATTTCACCTGGCTCAGAAATTTCCTTGTAGATTTGAAAAGTGCTACCTGTATCAATTCTGCCATTGAAATTATACGATGATGAATGCAAGGTATTGACAAATACAAAAGAACAAAAAGGTCAATAATAGAGAAAACATATAATGAAAATATCATATATTAAAGATAATCCATTATGAGGATATGATGGTTTGCAAGATTGCTTTTGAATAGAGCCTCACTGATTCATTACAATGAGCTTAACATCTTTATTTTTTTAGGCCCATGTTGAAGACAAGTGAATGTGTGATATGTTAGACAAATACTTTAGGACAAGTGGGAGATTATTGAGATATGTCCCAATAATGTCATTGTTAAGAAATATGGTTATTTTGTTTTATT
>CAIGRP010129411.1:0-23334 GCA_903798385.1 Fraxinus cuspidata | reverse complement strand
TAGTCTTGACTACATACGTCTTGCAAAGGATCTTGATAAAGAAATTAAATACTGGTGCGACTAATACATTTAATTGGAGATTCTATGATCATGAGATGAAAGTGATATAATGCCTTACCTTAAAGGTACTCAAAGGTAGAAAAAGGAGAGCTAGGTTGAACTTCATTATCTCTTGAGCAAGACATCAGCACCCAATCATCTATGCCTTGTTTTTTTTTTAAATAACAAAGAGACCTTCAAACGCAAAGTCTAGAAAATAAGCTTTGAATCAAATCTCTTAATATTATTTGTCACTTATCTTCATTTCAAGTGTTTTAAATTTAATGTAACTAATGTTTAAGACAAATAATTTTTTTATATATATTTATGCTATCATATAGCCAATTATACTATGGCATGTGCATTGCACGTGCGTCTTACTAGTATTAAACAAAAATATTCGATTGCTGTACCCCATATACAATTACTAAATTGACATTTATTACAATAATATCATTTTATATTACTAACGAATTGCATAATTTATAGTGCATTCTACTAAATTCAAGGAAAATATTGAGAAAGCACATATACTTCTCATGAAACCTTGCCATGTAGTAAATTACACCAATCAAACATATAGAGACAATCCTATCAGAATAGGCAATACTTTTTAAATATATATTCAAGAATTCTAAATGAGATTCAATTAAAAACTAAAAACAGAAGATTGATGTATTCTTATCCCAAAATCAGGACGACGACGAATACTATTATGAAACTGCGGACCTAGCTTTCTACCAGCCCCTGTTTGGCCCTCGGATCCAACAACTACATGACGACTTGGATAATAAACTGTTCCAACAGCAAAAGACTCGCGACCGTGCTCTTAACTTCTCAAGGATCCACATCTTGGTTTTCAAACTGCTCAAGAATGGTATTACAACTGTTCATGGACCGCGCATCAAGGAGACCATGATTCCACAGTTTGATCATGTGTAATCTCCAACACCTACGGAGAACATGGGAACACAATTAAATAGGACCTCTTCTCGACAAATATTAACACAGAAGTCTCTTAGCCCCGGCATAGATATTTTTTTTTATCATTATTATTATTTTTTTTTATGAAACAGCGGATATATAGAGATTATTCAAACAAGAAGTTCAACAGGAAAATAAATAAACTGATGGCGACCAAAAGGTCTTTTCTTTCATTTTCTAAAGCTTCTAATGAATAGAAAGAAGAAAATAAGAGTAGCGCCAAAACTTAACATACACAAATAAATACAGAGTAAAATTCTTCTTTTTATTTTTACCAAAACTAAAAACTCATTTTGAATTATGTTGTGCGAAAACTAGGTATGGCACGGGATAGCAGCACAATTCTAATGCCGTAAGGATAAAAATATATGTACGTGGCCGTACATCAAGCATGATCCAATGCAAGAATCTGGACAATAAAGACGTTACCATAGTAAAGCTGGTGCCCTAACAAGATCCCGTCCATGCAAGTTAGAAAACGCCTCGCATGCCCATGGAACATGACCATCTGCTATCACCCTGCCATTAAAACAGAAATAGTATTTAAACAGCAGGAGAAAGCTGTTGACCTTGCTACTAGTCAAGTATGCAATAGTGAGAGAAATACAGGTGTCATTATATTGCTAATTCTCACACAGAATGGTTTGAAGAACTCGTTGTTCTAACACAACCCTCAAAAAATAGGGTCAACACTCGTCTTTCACACCAAGGAGACAGTTACAATGTTTAGCAACTACACAATCAATGCCTTGCTAGATGCATCATACATCCCAATGCAAGATGCAAGAATAGTGACCATTTCTTTCTGACCAATCGTCATCTGGGCTGAATATTAAGGTACTGTCTAAAATTATCTAACAGAAAGCTACGAGGTCATATTTTATACTCAAAACAGGTTTTCGTCTGGACTAGAACCATAGGAGTACTACTAAACAAAATGAAAAGAAGGCAAACAATCCAAAAGTGGTAACCTTTGCTTTCTAACGAATGAATTCCAGAGATGCATCAATTTCTTTTCATCTTCCGAAACATCAACAAAGTCATCGAGCATCTGCAAGTAATGGTGTATTGATCGTGAACATGACAAAATCATCAAGAAAAACAAAGAGCCTAACCAAAAATAATAATAAATTGAAGTCAAGGAAGATGGGACTACTTTAGTGCCGTGGAATTGCTCTATCAATGACCACTAGAATAGCACCTACTTGTCTAGGCAGAGGAGAACAAAGTTGTAAAAACCAACATGGAACCCATGTCCCCATATTGTCAAAAATATGTTTTCCATGTTTAGTTGTAATACCACCATAGCCTACAAGCTCGTACAGCTCATAGAACATGGAAAAGCATAGAGAAATCAAGGACATGATGTAAGCAATCTGAACTTGGCAATCAAAGACCCTTATTTCGTGTTTTAGATGTCTGAAGTAAAGATTGCAACTGAAAAAGATTCGAGGTCATGTGGGCATGGTGACATGAGATCTCTCGAGTCACTATAAAACACTCATAGGCCATTCTGCTATTTATAAATCAGTTTCAAATAAGATAATTAACTTTCATTATTTCCAGAAGTTTTCAATGTTCAGTTATTTTCTGCATTAAACACTGGTAATTGTTACCTTATACTAAATGGTTTTATCCTTAACACCTAAGCATCTAATCAAAGTAATCATAATTGTGGTAAACTGAAAAAAGTTCATCAAGTATATTGATCTATTTGAAGATCAATTGCATTGGACTTTTAGGAAAAGTGCAATTGGACTTTTAGGAAAAGTAGGATTCTTTGCCAAACACTCCAATCCTTCAAACTAGGTTACAATTTTCAACTACCAAGTTAGCAACTTAGTTTGCTTGTTTCAGATCACAAGTTCCTCATCACTCTGTTTCCTTGGACAGCAGAACCCTCGGGTAAATCAATGTACAAATGATACATGAACATGCTTAGAGGCAAGCTATACGCAATGATACACAAGCATACCCTTTGATCTTCCAAATCAGCAACATCGTCATCAACTTCATCTTCACTGTCACGATCTGATAGGACTTGCTCCATGGCCATCGGCTTAATGCAATTAAAAATTTCCAGTCAGATAACTATGTGCATCTTCACAAATGGTTTCAAATGTAACAGCATTAATGTATACATAAAAAAAGTTATTTTGGCACTACACAATTACATAATAAAATGCCAAGCCCAAATCTAAAATTAACATATTATTAACACAAGCACGAAATGTTGCAATAAAAACTCACCAAATACAGCGTTTTCCAACTTCCAATAAGTTGGTGCATGTATACATGTATGTAGTGTATGTAGGAAATCATGCATACTAGACTCATTAGTCGTGTGTGTATGGACAGACGTCAAAGAGAGCAGGACCAGAAAGGAGGTATTTCTAAAATATTCTTCAAAAAATTGGGCCCATGTATACTATAAAGTGACGCAAGGCATTAGATACCCCCAAACTCTCGCAATGAAGAGTACGGAGAATGGACGACTGCAAGTAATAGCATTATATGAACTGTTCATTCGCCCAATTGTATTTCAAGTGTCAAGGAACACAAGGAAATTATAAAGAGGGGCACAGAGAAATAGAGAACGGCAAAGTAGATGTCATATAAATAGATTTGAAAATTCTAAAGCACAGTCACAAGAAACTCATAATCTGAACATAGTTCTACGTAAGCAAAACATAGCATTCGGTACAGCCGTAAACATTAGGATTTATTTCATTATCTTTTATATGATCAATGTGTTCCTGCAAGTATCACATTTGTCTCATCATTTGACATGCATTCCATTTTTAATGTCTCATCAAAAGTGTCACCGCCAAAAAAGGAAACACTTTAAGATTGGAGTCCCAAATTGTTCATTTCAAGTTAGCAACAAAAAGGTGAAAGAAAAACAATTCCACATTTAAAATTGTTTCTAAAGATGTAGCTGAGAGTGAAAGATGAATTTGAATTTTGAAAATGAGATGGCGAGATGTCGGCCATAAAAGTGACATTTCTTAAACTTCTCCGTCAAAAAGGCGGTGACGAATAATTCGACATGGAGGTTTTAGTGGAATCCACTAGCAAGATTACTCGATGAGTGGTACTTGTAGTATTTGATATTTAGTTCGAATGTAACTACCCGACACCAGCATGGAGGTTAGTCCTAGACGGTAATCTCCAAATGTTAAATAGTACTAAATGGTAAACCACAGTACGGGGATCAAGCTTTTCTGAGTCCAATAACTCTATCTTTGTCCATAACTATATAGTGTTGAATTACTAGAAGTCTTAAAAAGAAACTTTTTCTGAGTTTTGAGTTCTGAGTTTGAATATTTTACTTCATTGAAAAATCAATTGAGACTGTGAGGAAATGAATACATTCAGGCATGGAGATTAAAAGAGTGCCATGTAAGGAAAAAAAAAGGGAACAAATTCTTACCTGAGCTCTGTGAGAGTGAAAGAACTGCCGCTTCTGCAAGAGTGCACGGCTGGGGAAAAAGTAAAATTCCACATCAAAAAATTGGCTCATATCAAAAGCCTTACGCTCTACAGATCACATGATTCACATTAACTGATTATATAAAGGTTGATATAAGGATGCCTGAAATCTAAAATTCATTATCTTCCCTCTATTTGGTTTGAACTCGAAGTTGTTTGCTACAAGCATGACACATTTTGAACCTCCTCACCAGATCTTTTAAAGGTTTTTAAGTATAATTAAAATGATCGTCAACTTCAACTTAGAAATATCAACTCTAAACATAAAAATGTAACTGCAACCTCTCAAAAAATATACATTGGTGAGAACTACTCAAGTGAGCATTGAAGTGTGTACCAAAATCTCTGGCTCACAAGTAAAACCCTTTTACTTGAGCAAATAAAACTATAATTTAAATCCGCATACCACGATTACCTCAGATTTAAATTTACGTGTTTAGATTTAAAAAATCAAGAAATTAAGAGATCAGAGTTGTTTTAAGGAAAAAAGAAGCTTCTCCAATAACTTTACAAAAATAATTACGAATTTTTACATAATATTTTAATTAATACTTCGGCTAGAGAAGTTACTTTCTAGGGTCAGAGCGTTCCGCTGATAACTTCCTCGTCTTGGCAAACTGTAGTATAGCAGGAGGTGTGAGGCTGCTTCCAGGTAATGATGATTGGAGACCTTCAGGCTCTGTATATGACTGAGCTATCAAAGTTGATACTTTAAGACTAGCATCGTGTTCCAAGCTCTCTGTAATACCAATTTAGAAAAAGATGTAACTTTCCCATGAAATATAAATTTAACTACTATACATTTCCAATATGCTTAGGTTAATTGTCCTTGCATAAATCTTGGCAAAAAAGGCGGGCATGAAAGAATTTTCTTGTGTCTAATCATTTGACTTAACTTTTCAAGCTAAAATAGAGGGGAAGAATCCATTTCTCAGCAGAGAAAAGAAAGAATAACCACTACATACTTTCCATCACAAAAAGTAGTGATATAAAAATATGACTTTGTCATGTCTCGTAATTTTTGTACTGGTACTCAACGATCTTCCAAATGCTATTGTAAATAGCATTGTACTGGATGGAAAATCAGTTGGGATTAGGAAGTTTTCTGTTTACAGAGTAGGATATTTCAGAAAATAAAATAAGTAGCTCCAATATGCATAAGCCTATCAATACAAAAGTGTATCCATAATTCAACTCCACAGCAAGTTCTTGAAGGTGACAGGAACATCATGATTGATAAATAACTAAGTGTGTGAGGAAAATAAGACAAAAATAACATTTAACAAATCAAGAAAGAAAGCATGGGAAGAAGATCAGAAAGATTCCAATGATAAGTATTGTCTATAAAGGAATTATACCATCAGTTTTGTCTCGAAGCTGATTGATTGATCCCGGCAATTCTGAATCCAAGACTAAGGGATGCACATGCTTCGAACTTTGAACTAGGTACTTCAATTTAGTACGTCTTAGTGGTTTAGAACTGTATCACACCCAAATCATTTCATTACATTTGACACTGACAAGTGTAAAGACCCTATACTTCTAAAACTAAACTAGAGAATAATGTCGTACCAAAAGAAAAATATCTGTTGCTGAGGATCAACACCGGCTGCAACTATCTGCACATATCATATTGGCGGCAAAGGAAGTTCAGTTACATATATAAGTGCATTCAAGTTATGCCATTTGACAACATTTATATAATTTATTAGATCTGGATCTTCCAAGTCCCACTACATAACAATCAAAATGCTCCAGATTCTAAATGTCATCAATGTCACCATGTAAATTGGGCCAGTGAAATAACTAGCACCCACCACCTACAGGTCAATCAAACTATCAGTGTACTCACATTATCCACAAAGCCATGCAGGAAAATTTGGCAGCTGATTGTACAGCATATTTTTGTTCTATCAATCAAACAAGATTCCAAATGTAACCAAGAACTCTCAGGCTTCAGATGTTTTTACCAGTGTAGTTTAGCTGGTATGTTTTCTACATCTCTACATACTTCTTCCCCAAATGAACAAGTCATTAACGAGCATAACAAATTACTCTCCAGAAAATTTTCAAGGAAAAACCGTTCTAACCTCAGGTCTCCATATGTCAGTTCTCACAGAAACATTTACAGCTTGAAATTCTTCAGTTACCTATACAATGAATGGGGTGTTAAGGTTTCCATCAAATGACAGAACATAAAATCTTGTGAAAATTGCTGAAGGTAACTAACCCAAAATTCAAAGTTGAAGAGGTCATGAGAGGAGGATAAATGACATCTTAGACCCTGTTAATAAATAGCAGTAAGCTCATTGTCAGATTATCAACGCCAAAAGAAAGAATTAAATACATCAAAATTGCAGCATACCTTAAAGCTTGCACATTTCACCAAACAAAAAGGACATGTAAAGTCCTCTGTAACTGCAAGTAAAAAGTATATATCAAGCGTTTATTACAATCCATATGGGCAGAAACATGGGCAAAGGTCACAAAATTTACAAGTATGAAGAAAAAGTATCAGAAGAAACACGGTTCCAGGTATCAATGTTTCCAAAAAGGCAGACTTAGAGCAACATCTGAAGATTAAGACTATATACAACCTATGAGTCACAAAACAAGAAATATTTTATGAAATGGCATTGAAAAGAACACGGGGAAACAGAGAGGAAAAGGAGAAATAATATTATATGATTATTAATTCACCCTAATGATGAACTTGAAGAGTTATAGTGCCAATTACCACACAATAAAGACAGAGGAAAAAGTTGTCATCGAAACAGGAACATAATGGCTCAAAAGAGCTACAATATCACAATATGGTCCTAGCCAAATGGTATACACTAAAAGCCCAAGAGATAAAACAGCAGCCATTGGGGACATGTGCAATGTAGGTACAGTGGCTACACATTTTCCAAATCTTTTTTGCCACATTAATAATCTGCGATTAGGAAAAGCAATTGCTTCAAACGATTTTAAAAGTGAAATTCAAGATCAGAGTTAATAAATTTGGTAGGTCCAGGTAGTTTATAAATTTGGAAGATCTAGAACAGTTTATTCTTCCGTGAGAAAAATTCCAGTATTTATTTAACCAGGGCAGTATTGATAACAAAATGAGATTCAATATTTTGCCTCATCATTGACCAAGGGGCAGTAAAAGCATTGACACGCAGACCAACAGAAGTGCATATACGAATTCTAGTCTAAACAACTGCCGCACATTTTAAACATATGTATTATATCAATTTGAATGTACAATATACAACAATTACTAATTGAGGTTATATCTATAAAATTCTTCTTATTTCAACAACTATGAAAGTGTATATCTGTGTATACATGCATTGTAACCTCCGCCTCCGCCTCCGCCTCCATATCCCTCATCCCCTACCTCTTTCCACAAGGACACAATGGTCAACCACTATTGCCATTGCAACAAACACACCCTTACCAAAACTCCTTTTTAACGAATACTAATTATTATTTGGACGAGTTCTCATGGTAGAGTGATTGACGGTAATGACTGCAGTGGTGTAGGAAGGCCTCATGGATTCGTTGTGGGTGCAGAGAGAATCCCATAATAGAGAAAGAGTCAGTGGCTCAAACCTTATATTTTTTTTCTAAATTATAAGCCTGGAAAGATGCTACGGGATATAAATCGACCCTCAACGTTAATGAACAAAACTAGGGAAGAATATTAATTCACCAATGAAGCAGGCAAGTTAACATACACATGTATGTGTAGGACTGGACATGGTCCGGTTCGATTCTGAACCGAACCAAAATTTTCGAGTATTTAATAAATGGAACTGTGGGGTCCAAATATAATTATGGAACCATTCGGGTTCCGTTTGGTTCGGTTAAGTTCGATTCCGTACCATAATTAAATTTTTTAACAGATTTCTAATGGTCAACGATAGGTGGTCGTGGTTGAAGATCGCTGCTTCGATGGGCAGTTGAAGAGAGAAAGTCGGACTCGGCAGTCGGTGGCATCGATTTGGGCATGTAGATGTAGGTTTTCAATTTATCAAATGATTTGGGGTCAATGACTCGGTGGTTACCGAATGAAAGTGTGGAATTGGAAAAAGAAGGATAAAAACTTAAAAAGACATAAATCTTGGGCTAAGAATGAAATTAATAATTGAACCAAAAAATTAAATCAAAAAATTGAATTTAGAAATTGGGTTAGGCTGGACTAGCTAGACATGGAATTGGCTTGGGAGTTAGAACATTAATCAATAAATTAGTTAATTTGCTAATTTGTTTAGAAAAAATTTAAAAATTAATTAATTTAATATAAAAAAATTTAAAAATTATTTAAATTCGGTTCTTATTCGGTTCTTTGGTTCTGGATCTAGAACCGAGAACCGAACCGAACCCGTCGGTTCTCGATTCAGATACTCATTTGGGTATTTAACTTATGAAAAATCGCTTGGTTCAGTTCAGTTCGGGTCTGGTTCGGAAGTTTTGTCCAACCTTATGGATGTGTGGCAACTACAACAATATGTTAACATACCAATGTATGCGAGACATACGCGTTGCTCAATTTGGTGCAGAAGAAGTTTATTAATCTAATGTCACTATTTAACATCCATGCAAAAATGTCTGTTCTACATTATCTACTTGCCAGACCAAGAACAGGAAAAGGAACCCATCATTCGGGAACTAAACACCTAACTATCCTAGTCGGGTGGACAGAACATGTCTTGCCAAAGACCTCCATCAAATTCATTGCAATTGAATAATACAGGATTTAGTGCATCTAAGGAAAAATGATTATTCTGTAATACCACGGCGGCGGCAGCAGCAGTAAAAGATTGAAAAGCCAGATGAGAAGCAAGGAAAAGAAGAAGAAAAAAATCAACGGACTATTACTCATTTAAAATACTTTACTTCAGATAAACCGTTGACTTTAAAGTGGAACTGCTAAATTCTAAGGGTTAACAGTGGCAGTTTAGTCCAATATATTAAGTTCTGTTACATCCTTTTTAGAGCACACTGGATTGGGTTCAGATAGAACAAACTAGAAAATTACAGCATTGCATCTGAAGATGGAAAAGCTAGCTGAAAGTAAAAGCAATGTATTTATCATAAAAATCGGACTTCATATTACCTTCAGTCTTCTGCAACTTATTGTTATAGTATCTGTAGTTGAAAACAACATTTCCCGTCCTCAACCTATACATACAACCAATTAGTGAATTCCTCAAAATAATGCAGAAAGTTAAAAACTTCAGTACAAATACCATAAGCAATGAGGTGAGAATACGTAGTTCCTCAATAATTTATTGAAGGAAAGAAAAGAAAAGGATTTAGGCCTTGTTCGGTCCCCATTTTTTTGTATTAAATGCATTTTGGAATAGTAGATTGATGGAGAATATGTAGTTAAAAAATAAAGAAAAAGTTTTGGATTTGCATGTAATATTATTTTATTGAAGAATGTATGGTTGAAAAGATGAGAGAGAAAAATGTATTTTGAAAAAAATGGGGATCAAACAAGGGCTTTAATAAGAAGAATGCTACTGCATATCCAAATCAAAGACATTTTTCCTTTTGGATGTCCAAGATTATGTCCACTTCTTTTGTCAGTTTTTCATTTCCCAGACTACTATTGGCAAATTAACATCATGATCATCAAACGGAAAGACGGTCCCATAAGGAGTATTTTCTACATATTACTTAGTTAATGTCTACCCACAAAAACTACATGGCATGCATAAAGGTACTAAACACACAGACTCTAACATACAATTTGTGCCAAGCTAAACTAGAACATCTGAAAAGCAACTGCTCACTGCATAAATTTCTAAATAATCACTATAAGATGAATTTTCATTGAAGAAGAAAGATACTGAAGGAAAGTGCATAGAATCTTCTTCTCTCTTTTTCTACACTTATGAACCCCAATCTCCATGGGGCAAGTTACTGTCTATAATCACAACAGTGGCAACAAACATTAATGCCACTTTTGGTTCACTGTCAATGCTCTAGGTAGTACTAGCACAAAATTGTATCCGATCAACTGAATCTGGTATTTGGCAAAAAAATTCACCATTTCAGAGTCCAATACAACATGCAAAGTCCACAATCTTATCCAACATTTGTTAATAAGGTAAACTCATCTGAATGGTGATGTTAGTTATATGCTAATGAGGGTCTTCTTTTAGAAATGAATTCAACCACAGTGATTTCTTGATCAAACAAATTGTAAAAATATATTTAACGAAGATTAAAATCCACTACATCCAGACAATTTTCATACTTAACAGTTTTGCTATCTGCAAATCAAATAAAAGTTGAACCTGTTTTCAGGATTATGGGCCTAACTGAAGTTTATCAAATGCAAACCAAAAACCAGATATAGTCGATGACCCCAAAAATTCAGCCATGAAGTTGTGTGGAGATCACTCATTCCAACATTCCTCATCCAACCCAACCCCTTCAATGATCCAAATGTCCCTGGGTCAGCCATGAAAGAGTGATGTGGAGATAACTCATCCTCATGTGACTCATCCAACCCTTTACCCAACCCCTTCCATGATCCAAATATCCCCCAAGTTGAAGGTCACATACCCAATTTTAATGAAAGATACTACAGTGCAATCAAAGAGATAATCAGAGAACAAAAAATCAGAAAAAGAAATGAACAAGAGGCGAAAAATAATTTGCTGTAAGTTGGCCCTTTGATCAGGAATCAGATAATCGTGTTGGGGAATCACATTGAAACAAGCGTAACAATTTTTGTTTTAAAACACTAAAGATAGTAGTGATGGTATTACGTAACAGAGGCATTCAGTCCTTGATAAAACTGGTTAAAGGTAATTGGATTGATTGAAAATTAATTATTCCGTGAAAATGGAGAAACCCATTCTCAGTACAAGAAGCAAGAAGAGGCAGATTCATTTTGTGGAGAAAACTGATTGTATCAAACTTAGTACTGAAATAACTTGGAACATAAGATGGATAATTCCATCTGCAGAAATTTCCGCAACAAGAAGAGAGTATGATCGTTGAGACTACTCTACGCATGAAAAGGAGACGGTCAGTTAAAAGAAAAGAAAAAGCATAAAAAGGTGAAGCTATAGAATTAACCTAATGATCTGAGGCAATGAAGAGGTAGAAATGTCACTGTATGAAAATGAATCATAAGAAGATTTCTCTTTAGCCCCAACTTCTTCTGCTGCAATGCTCACTTGAAGTCGCTGCAACTTAGCCTTTAGTAAAATAAGATGGAGAAAAGATAACAATCAGTAAAAGAGAAATTTAATGCGGAGTAACCTTCAAAATTATTATTTAAAAGAAAAAATCCCAGGAAAGCAAGCAAAATAAAAGAGGAAAACTACCGGGCCTTCGGCGAGATGAGGAATCTGAAATGAAAGGCATTTGTCTTCTCCTAAAAAGCTCGTCTGCAATTAGAAGCCAATAATATAAGAAAACTGGAAAAGAAAAAAAAACAGAGTAAATTTGTCACAATCTAAAAGTTCTGTTCAGCATATAGCCAACATTGCAGATGACTTCACCATCCACGATGAAATTACTTAAAACTACATTAAAAAGAAAAGGCAAATAATAGTATTAAAACCTGAGTGTGCAGAAGCAAAAAACTGAAATTTAATTTCAGTGGCTTCAACATACAAATTCATTGGGTATTAACATGCTCTACACATTGCACAAGTACATAATATTATAAATTTTTAGCAGTGGCGTGGGGGGTATGGGGTATCAGGGAGGAAGTGCAATAAGGCTTATGTGGTATTTCCATCATGAATTGATTTCTCTATGCATGACAGACAATAATCCACCTGTAATTACAGTTTTTTAATTGTAAATGAGTACTATTATGCAAGATTCCACTAATATGAACAACATGAAGAAAACAATAGAAAATGAAAATGCTCCAATAAAAACTAGCAAAAACGGTGGGGCTTATAAACAAAATAGAAAGAGTTTATTAGTACAATTGTTCAACCATCTTCCATGTGTACTCAGCCACCAAGACTGAAGACCAGAATATGGACACAGTGGCATGCAGTTAAGAGAAGTTTTTCAGTTGGTGTACCGTCATGAAGTAGGAGTGCAAGTCAACTGTTGACAGCATCTCAGCTCTCTCCCCCGCACTCAAGTCGGGAGACTTCTCCCATGATAAGTGAAGTAGCTCCATCGGTATCTTGCCCAGGAAGCAGTGTCCTCCAACATTGTCTATTACCATGAAGGGGCTCAAATTAGAGAGGTATCTATGTTTCCACATAAAGAATGACAAAAAGTTCAAAAATTCCAGAAAAGTGGGATCTAGGGAAGAAAAGATACATCATTAAGGAGCCATAGTTCATTGTAAACCTTGAGAGGAAACACAGAACAGATGCAGAAGAATAAGCTCATACATGTTCCACAGCTTATAATGATGTGAACCCACAAACTCTTCTAATAGAACCATATTTCATTCAAGTAGGAGAAAAGCTTGTATGCAATGAAAAACAACAGTATTGAAGAGACACCTACTTGTACTTCGATTTTCAGCCAAAAGAAGCATCCAAGTTATATACAAGTTTGGATGGAATCAATACTCCAACCGCTAAGTCATTATAATCACAAACAAAACAGTGAACTAAAGTATAAATGTAAACCAGACGGATAACTAGTAGGACAGATACCTAGTAGTAGAAGAAAAGTTAGGGAGACACTTTCAAATGCCTACACACTTTAAATACAGATGTGGAGAGTTGAAGCAATTTCCTTGTGCATACATGTACCAATGGTTTGAAAAACTATTTAGGGGTTACGCCTCGAATCCCGCTTCATGTGAGGCTATCATAAAATGCCTTGAAACCCGCATTTCAATGTCATTTTACATTGCCTTTTCGAACATTTAATTATTCACCCTAGTATTTTGATTTATTTCTTTATAAACTAATTTTTTTTTACTTGTTCTTTCGTTTTCTATTTTCTACCTACACCGAAGGAAAATGGGAAGGATAATAAACCATTGAAATTGGAGGATGATGACAGGAATCAAAAGAAACTTAAAATGAGGCCAGATTTTAATGATTCCCTTATAGATCATAATGGTAGCAATGATATAAGAAATTTTGAGTTGTCTCTGTTTTTAAGTAACAGATTATTCATTTGAGAAACTTATTATTTACTATTTTCTTAATGTATTTTGTGTTTGTTAGCAAGTTAGAATTTTAACTTGTTAATTGTTTTATAGTGAATATTTTTTTAAAGGGTTTATGGTATATTAAGCTTATTTTTGTATTTTTATATTCTTCTATTGTTCTATCATGAGGTTTACACCTCGCATCAAGGAGACAGATTAACTTAGTATCCAATTAAGCCTTTTTAAACAGAGACATAACTCAAAGCAACCAAACAAAACCTTATCCAGTACTTATTTGAGATCAAGGATCTGATTCTTCCACTCCACTCTATCAGCAGTAATCTCCAGCTAGACAGAATAAGTCTGATCAACTATCCACCTCAACATTTGAGCATGCCACCCATCACATCATGAGAAACTTAATAAAAATTTTGAAGGATTGCTATAGCCAAGATTTTGTCCCAGCGATTCCCATTTAAACTACAAAATAAGGCTCTCTAAATATTTGTTAAAAAGAAAATATAGCCCTCCCCCGACTGAAAACAAACATATACTGGGAATGCTACCTCAGCATTTCACAAAGCAGGTAACTGGGAAGGTCAATTTCTAAGCAGAAAAGGCATACATGAAGCCTAGCTTCTCTTGCAAATTAGCTGAAGTACACAATATGTAAAGAAAATTCACAAGAGAAAAGACGTTTACCAATTGATGCATAACTTACCTGGCAATGATGACATGTCCATCTGGTCCTTGAAAAATTCGGCTGCAAAGAAGACAGGAAGCAAGAAAAATTATGATGTCGGTATGCCTAGAAGCTTGTACAAATTAATAAGAAAATACAAAGGGCATACAGCAGCTGACAAACAAGATGGAAAGAGAGCCAGGCTTGACTTCTGCTGATAGCTTATTAATCTCAGGGAGAATAAATGTTCCTTGATCTTGATTTGCCCCTTGAGCCCCAGTGGAGGTTGTTAATATACACGCTCGATTAAAACGATAAACTTCAGAGAGCTGAATCAAAAGAGAGTCAGAGGCCCAAACATAAAAGCCAATTGAAAGGAAAAAAAGGAAGCTTGCATTGAGATAAAGTGAGGTCGTATACAACCTCAGCAACTGCAGGGCAATAAACTGGCCTTGCTAACAATATACACAGGGGAAAAAGGCTTTGAACTTGAAATCCATCATTTACAGTTGTGGGTAGAGAAATTGTAACTTTTATCCTACGAATAAAGAAGATTAACTCAGTTGTGTTCCATGATAGTACATAACACATCTCCAGGCAAAATATGCATTTCTAAGTCTGAACAAACATCAAAACACTGCGAGGCAGTGTTACATGGAAACGTTGAATATAAATAAAAATTAATCGCTGAAGGAAATAAATGAGAAAGAGTGGGTTAGAGAGAGGCAGCTATTGGACAAAGACCACTAGTATCCAGTGTAGCTAATGATGTACATGAATTTTATTTTTATTCTAAAGATTTTGTCAAGTATCTGTGCATTTTTATGTTTTTGTACTACTTTCACACTAAATATTACCACTTTTAGAAAATTTGCCACATTATGACATCGAATAATATACAAATACTCATGAATTTAACAGGCTCTGTGATATTGTGTACCATCCAGTCACAAACAAACCTTTCTAAAGTTTTTTAACAAAGTTCTCAAGCCTTTCACCTGAGAACTTCTCTATGCACTTTTGCATAAATAGAAAATAAAGGAAGAGTAAACATCCTCAAGATATCAAACTTGATGGACATACACATAAACGGATGCTGTCACATAAAAAAAGGACGAGTTGCGGAACACCGTATGATTTTTTCATGCCTTTCTGAAAACGTGTAAATCATTTCATGAAGAATGTTCCAGTACAGACACCAAAACTAAAAAAAATTGAAAGAACAGAAAAAGGTTCACCACCCCTCTTATGAGATTGAAAGTTACATTACAAGGTGCACTGCTGCATAAGATATTTTAGAATACATTACGTCATATATCCAGCAAATCTTGACAATCTAAATTTCAGAAGCAAAAATAAAAATAAAAATTAGTGACACAGTAACTACTAATGTTTACCTCTTTTTGTGCTTTGCTTGTATTTTGTACCGCAAAGATCTTTGTAGAAAGGATGGCTACAGAAGAACCTGCCTTCAGTTAGATAAGCTACAGATAAAGTAAACGGAACAAAAAAACTATAACTGGAAAGATGGTGACAAACTTAAATTGGTATTCTTACAATGATGATAAATCTATAGTATTATGTATCCGTTATCATTGTTATTTAGAACACGAAGATCACATATTATAGAGCAATAAAAAACAAATAACTGAATTATATTGGCATGATAACAATAATAACACTGAACTATATTGGCATGATTAACAACAATAACATTGAAAATAGATGCTCATAACCCGCACTCCTGTGGACAACAGGCAGGTACTGATAATGGTTTAGAAACAGAAAAATGATTTACCCTGCAACAAGCATGAATAAGAAAAGAGGAAGAACAGAAGTAGACAGTGAAGAACATTACATTTCTAACTGCACGGCGCTGAAGAATATTGTATAGCTCAACAGGTTTGCAATATATTGACAGGCTCTCCTCAGCTGCAATTTGCTCTTCCAGAGACAAATGCGCACAGGTGTCCTCACGGCACATGTGATCTGCAGTTCTGGAGTAACTGCAATTGCAAACGCTATTCCTGTTCCATGAATATATTATATTGATGATTTCTCTCCATCTCAATCATATATCAATCAAGACTGAAGATAGCTAATTCATGAGTATAAACCAGTGAATGTCTCCAATTTGGCAAATTGCTGAGCAAAATCATAATGAACTCTTGATTCAGTATTTGAGGAATGTGAATTAGATTTAGGAGGCAACAAACACATTTTCTTCAGTAAAGCACATATAATTCTTTATTTTATGACAAGCCTTTGATTTGTTATTACCAGCATCGTTACTTAGGCATGGTGTGAAGTTTAAACATCTACGAGCCTTTCAATATAGATCTCTTTCATGAAAGATTGAAATTCAATTTTTACATAATAATATATAAACATTTTTTTGTTTTCGTTGGTCTCTCTCTTTCTATTCATATGTATATACATAAAAACATACATAAACACACATTGATTTTTGGATCTAGGCAGCCGTGAAATCTGAACTAAGGCACTTTTAAGATGACATCTCAAGCATAAATTTGCAAATACTTCCTTTTTTTTTTCATTTTGCATCCTAGGTTTGACATGACATCTGAAATAAGGACTTTCTAAAGAACACGTTAATACATGCCATCACTTCAGTTCTTGATCCACTCCATGTTAACTCTATAGGATCATAACTGGGACTGAAAATATGATCAGATGAAATAAAAGAAAGGAAAATAACAACTACACAAATCAAGAAGATGCAATAGCCAATTCAAGTGTTTGTGGTTCCATCATGTGTGCGCGTGTAATTTTTAGCGGATTTTACAATGTAAAAGTACCTCATTTGGAAGAAAACTTACGCAGATTCACGGACAAGAGGTACGCCGGGCATCCTCTTTAAATGGTGTTCATAGCTTACCAGCCTCTTAATTCTGGAACATACGCCGCCAGTCAAAACCCTAGCTATAGGTGAGAAAATAAAAGGCAAGTAATTTCCCGTTTTATATATTGAGAAAATATAATGTGTAGTTACACTTCATAAGCAAAAGTAATTTAAAAACCGTTCTCGATGAGCAAAAATTAAATATACCATGTCAATGTTATCATTTTCCTGTAGATAAAAATTATGGTATTACCCAGTAAAAAGTAAGAAAATTATAATTATTAAGTAAGCAATTAATTGCTTTTAATACATATTAATAGGATAAGCTCAGCCCACATAAACCTTCACATTTGGATGCTGAGACATAAATCTTTGATTTCTTTCAGAATTTTCTCAGCAATTAAAATGGAAACAAAAGAAATAACATAGCTTATGTTGTACAGCATTTACACGCATTATCGCATATAGATGTGTACGGGTGCGTGTATATCACTTATGCACCCTCCCTATACACATCAGTTTTGAGAGTGTGTTCAACCTAACATGGTTGTAACATTGGTGTTAGAGCATAAGCCCTTCTAAGGACAATCCTCATTGCAAACAACTCTTCATTTTTTATTAGAACATTGATTCTGTGAAATCAACCAAGAATATGAGCGCCATGGAAAATGTTTCTAATAGAAGGGGCAGATGTAGTAGCTTAACTGCGTCCCACATTACTAAATTACTAAAATAAAGTTTAAACCACATGACCACCAACCTTCCCCTTGTAATCCAGTTCTAAGGGTGGGGATTCTAGATTGAAATCATATTGACGTGAAATGAATAATTACGTGGATCTATAATTTATAGCTGAAGTAATAAAAACAACAAATTAAAAGCAAATGGACATAGAAACCAAAAATAAAAAATAAAAAAGAATGACCTAGGGTTATTATCAAATCCCTAATTCTGTCTTGTAGAAGGGCTATAAAAACATTAAAGCTTCAATTTTCAACAAGATTCTTGTGTTCATCTGCGTTTAGCACTTTAGATGCACTTAAATGTAATTATTTATGTATGTGTATACATAGAAAATTACCAGTAAAATTACCAGGCTGACCTGTTTCCTTAGTTAGTAGGTGGGAAGCGACTGAGCCACCTTAAGCTTCGGATTGTGGTGGCGTTTTGTCAGTACTCGCCGTCGTTTAACGCCGTTCGAACGCTCCTGTAGCTGTTGGTCCTTTTCTTCTTTTTCCTTTTATCGTTATTTATTTATTAATTTATTTTGCAGAAAAATAAATCGATTAATTTCACTTATGGCCACTGAACGTTTTTTGTATCACGTTGAACAATGAACTTTGATTTATATCAGAAGCATCACTAAATTTTTAAAAATATTTCCTTCAAACCATTGACTAATTTTGAAGTCCATTTTTAAGTAAATATTCTACGTTTCTATCCCAACTCGTAAGATTTAACTAAAAATCCTAACGGTTTAATGACGGTTACATGAACATGTAAAATTTTCAATTAAAAATAGATGATAAACTAAATTGTGGTCCAAATAAAACATTAGTAAGGTTCAATGATGATACAAATTATAGTTTAATGAAAATGTGGCATTGAGTACAAAGTTCAACGATCATGGGTAAAATAAACCCAATAAGAAACTGGCATTAGGATTAGACCAATGAATGGACAAAAGTTAAGCAGAAAAGAATTGAATCGAAGTTCGGTTATAGTTTTCTTGAGTTTTAAACAGTTTTTGGTAATAGAGCTTAGAACTAGCTGATTCAGTCTGTTTTTCAATTCTAGTACTTGAAATTGAAACTCGTAGCAAACTAAACCTTTTAACGTGTTATTTCAGTCATTTATGAAATTTTGGTCTATGTTTAACACAAATTCTCTCATTATTATTATTGAACCGAATTGATCAGACCTAGAAACGTATGATCTGATTCTAAAATTACATTTGTAATGAATAGTTTCATTCATAATATTTTTATTAATTCTCGATTTGGTTAAATTCTCTTTGAAACTAGACCATACCCACTTCTAAGAGCCACCGAAACATTGGACGAACCTCTTTATTCAAAATCTCTTTAATAATTTGAGTAAATAACCGGAATACCCCTTAGGAGTTAGCTACTACCATAGATAGACTCGCTCTCTTTACAAAAAACATTCCCTAAAGTTTGTTTTCTACCGTGTATTTTCCCAAGTCAAAAAATTCTCTGTGTTTCAACTTTACACTTTCACTAAATACTATACCTGAGATTGTTTTAAATTATATAATTAATTAGTTATATAAATCACATATATTTATTTCTTTTTTCTTCTTTCTTAGTATTTTCGTCCACTTATTTATTATTTAGATCAGAGTTATGCTTTTCGAGTTGGAAAAAAAAAGAAATATAATTTGTTCCTCAGTCAAAATGTCCCATTTTTATATTGTTATAGAAAAATATTTGAACCAAAATTTATTTCAATTAAACAAAGAAATTTTTCATTATTTCATAACAACAAAGCTCTAGTACAAGAAAGAGAACTCAATCTCCTTTATAAGGACTGGATAGATAAAATGTATGGTCAAAGTAAAGTTAAATTAGGTGATTATCAGGTTTTTAACCAATTTTCATAGATATTCAATTTCATTCTTAATTTGGAAACGTGTACTTAATTTGATCCTTAATCTCTCATTCATTATCTAGGTTGATTTCATTAAAAAAATAATTGATATGTAATTGTTGAATATTTATAAAATAAACTATTTTAATTTCCAATAGGCATTAATACTTAAATTAATGAAATATAAATAGCTAATTTACATCAAATTATTGAGTTTGCAGTGTAAATTTAGAAATTATATGATAAAAAGGTTTACGATATATGAGTGTGTATTAAGAATTTACAAGAATAAAAAAATATTTGAGACATGCTAATTCTTTTTCAATATGTGATTGATATGAATTTTAAAATGACTCAACTTGATTCGATAATTTGTGATTTGATGTATTTGTTCGTGATAATAATCGCTTGATAAGCTAAACAAAATGTTTTCAAGAAATTATCTGAATTTTCATCTCATATATAAAATTTATTTGTTGAAAATTGTGCCTTCAAAAATTGACATTGTAGCATTGTATTTTATTGACTTTTTCTCATACATGTTTAAATTCCAAAGTAAGTCAAAAGGTTGCACTCAAGAATACACTAAGATTGCAAGGGACGCAAAGGAAGTCAAAAGGTTAAACTAGGTAGCAATGAAGGTGGCTAATCTATATATTTGGAAATACAATGAAAAATTTTCTGGAAGACTTTAGAAAGATGGAGGGAGATTTGGTGGAGTATTCTAAAATAAAGAAGAGAGATGCAAGAAGATTTTGTAAAGAAGATATAAGAAACTTAGAATATTTAAATGAAAGTTGGCCATAAGATAAAATAGATCCAATCGTCATCATTGATTTAAAGTAAGTAAAACTATAAAAGGTCAAAAATTGCTTCATTTTTACCCAATTAAATAAGTAGGTTGAAAGCTAATTACTAAGAGCAAGAGTACTTTTAAGAGTGCATTATAATATGTTTGATGTTGAAATTGTTGCTCAAAAATCAATAAAAAAAAAGTGTGTAGAACAAAAAGTGGAATTGAGGGCCAAAACTCCGACCTATACGAAAGTAGGACATGGCGGCATGCGGTCGCATGTTGGCTTTCAGAGCTTGTATGCCCTGTCACTAAACAACCTATGCGGCCGCATAGGTTTGTTCTATGCGGTTGCATAGGGTTCAAAACTAGCCGTTGGCTAATTTTTTAAATTGAAATCTAATGTCTTTTTGGATGAAAAATTGTCATTGTTCATCATGTTTTGACACAATTTCGTGTAGTATTGATTGAGTTCTATAAATATGTGATTAATGATCAATAAAAATACATGCAAATTACTAGAGATCAAATTATAATCTACAAGAAAGATCAAAACCTCTTTTCTTTCATATTCAAAATTATGTATTGTATTCTTAAGTTTTGAAAGAATTTCATTAGTATTTAAGTGTTTATTACTTTTCAATGTTGATAAATCTTGTAAACTATCTATCAAGAGTCTCTTTAAGCATCAAATTCAATACGAGGTGAGGTAAATATCGTTTGAAAACAACGATTACATGTTTAAGCTTTCATATTTTATTCCGATTTTCTTGTTGTTTGTTTCTTCTACAACATTTGCGACTTTATATTTTAATGATATTATGCTTTATTAAACCAATTTTATTTTTGCACTAACATTGCACATGCACGTACCAATTAATACAGAAAAAAATACTACTCACACCTAGTAAATCTCTCTAGTATGATTATATATATTACTATGGATGAGGTGTGGTTGATATTTAAAGGGAAATTTGAAGATTTGAGTCAAGTAGAGGCAACTAGAAATTAACATCATCTTCTGTTGAATTTTTAAAATAGCTTTTCTTACTTAATTAACATCATCTTTGGTTGCTAATGTATTTGGACAAAAGGCCTTAATTTGGGTTTGTTGACCACAAAAAATACGTCAATAGAATCCTTTACACATCCCCTCTACGTAGACATCACATGCACACTGAAACACCCCGTTAGGAGGTAGATGTCACCGATCGAGAAAAAGGTATGCGACCGTTTACACTCCAACGATCAATTCAACGACGAACGAGAAAATAAAGAGAGTACAAGAGAGGGTGAGGTAATTTGGATGGAGTTAGAAATCGTACTTTATTATGAATGAAATTCACATATATGTAGGAAAATATAAATGGGCCACGTGGGTAATGGGTCGAGCCCAAGATGCAAATTGTTTAATTTAATAAACTCAATTCAATGAATAGTCGATGCCACGTAATTTATAAGTGTAATAGGGTTGATATTTTAATTTATACAAACCTGATTTTTACAATCTAGATCAAATCTCGTTGGTATTCTAATAAACTTATCAACCCTCCACTTACCAAACTGCATTATGATATCCTACCAACTACCCGGAAAGGGATGAGATCAATATTTAAAATTTTTAATACAATTCCAAAAAAAAAAAACTCAAAACTATATAATACTATTTGAACATTTTTTTTGCTGCAAGTGAATGTTACTCTTTTCTAGAATGGTTTAACGCTTGAATTACCAATAGGTAAGCAAGTGATCACATTTTATTCGCGTTTTGATTAGTTGAAATTTACATAATTCTCTCTTTACTAGATTGGTTCACGCGTGTATTACTAATCGTTAAGCAAATAACTTTTCAATGATCACATTTTGGTTAGTTGAATTTTACTTAATTTTACTTTTTTTAGATTTGATTTACACTGTATTATCAATCGCTATGATAATCCCCTTTTAAGGTTTTTTAGTAGTTCATACATGTATTTTCAATCACTAAGCAAATGATTTTTAATTCACATTTCAATTAGTTGAAATTTATTTAGTTTAACAATAATTCCTTTTTTCGTATTCATTGAATTTGAAATAAGATTTAGAGACCTAATTTTCGTTATCACAATATAAAGATTGCTAAATAAGAACAAATTTTTTTTATCTGGATTGCTTAGAACATATACAATAATATAAGGAAAATTTTCCATAATAAGCTAATAAAGAGTTAATAACAAGGAAAAGTCAATCCATTCTACAAGAATATGTATTTTAACTATAAATATAGGATTCCATTACCCAGAGTCAGGCCATGTTCTTCGGCGCCTCTAGATAATATTGAAACTCTTTCTCTCTCAACTTCTCTATCTGTGTATATGTAGAGATTGGAGAAGGAATCTACAATGAAGTGCAAAGACAATGGTCATGATTCAAGAACAGTCAATGGTTGCCCAAGCATTAGGTTATTTGGGGTACAGATCGATGTTGCAGATGATATTGGGAAGAAAGATGGAGAATCTTTTATCAGGAAGAGCAAAAGTTTGGGGAATTTAGAAGCATGCAACACAGAAAATACTCCGGTCGAGGCCGGATATCTCTCTGATGGATTTATACATCAATCTTCCCGATTCAAAGAAGGCCATACAAGAAAAATAGGTTTTCTCCCTTTCCTTTTTTTTGTTTTAAGATTGTGTTTTCCAAATTTATAAAGTTTTTTTTTTTACTACTTTTCATCTCTAAATTATTTTATTGGTGTGGGTCTGATGGGGATCTATTCTTTTCGCCCCCCCCCCCCCCCCCCC
>CAIGRP010129406.1:0-10185 GCA_903798385.1 Fraxinus cuspidata | reverse complement strand
CAGTCATTAACTCCTTTCCATTTTCTTCTAATGTAGTGCAAGTTTTTCCTTTAAAAATCAAGGCATGATTTTTCTTTAACAATTGCCCTACACTAATTAGATTCTGATCTATCTCATGCACATATAAAACATCAGGAATGTGTTTAATACCTATTGAAGTCTGAACATCAATCACTCCTATGCCTTTTACTTTCACAAAGTCACCATTTCCCACTTTAACTCTCGATTTGTATGCTCCTTTCAGTTCCACGAAAATGCTTGAGTCTGCAGTCATATGATGAGTGCAACTACTATCCAATAACCAGGTTTCAATCTTGCTGCATGCCTTGATAACAGAGAACAAATGCTCATCTGGCACTTCATCCTTATTTTCTGCCATTTTTGCTTTCTGCTGAGGTTGCCTTCTCTTTCTATTTTTGCACACCTTTTCAACATTTCCAAATTGTTTACAGCTTCTACACTGAACTCCAGGCCTATACCAATACCATTTTGGAAAATGACCATTTCTATTACAATGAGGACAAAGTGCAAACTTATCCTCTTTGTTTCCAGTTCTGCTACCTTCAAGTTCTTTCCTTTCAGCCTGAGGTTTCTTCACACCAAAACTAATTTGAGCTTTTAATTTTCCTTTAGCAAACAGAGCTCCTTCTATTTGTACCTCCTGCCTTACCACCAATTCAGCCAAGGTTATAGATGACAAGTCTCTAGAATCCTCCAATGAAGATATTTTGGCTTCAAACGTTTCAGGTAGGCTAATTAAAACCTTCTCCACCACTTTTTTATTTGGTAAATCATCTTCCAAAAGTCTGATTTGATTTACAATCTTCATCATCCTATCTGAAAAATCATTTTACAACTTCTGTGTCATTCATCTTCAAAGTCTCAAACTCTCTGCCTTGTTCTTTCATTGCCTTGATATTCTTCTTTTAGAACATCCCATGTCTCTTTTACAGTCTCACAAGTCATGATTCTTGTGAAGATAGCATTTGAAACGGTAGACTAAATGCAAGAGAGAGCTTTGAACTTTTTTGCTACATCTTTACTATACTATTTAATCTGGGCCACTGTTGGATTCGCCCTCAAGGGAGGAGGTTCAACTCCAGTATCTGTAATCTCCCATATATCATAGGCTTGAGTTAAACCTTCATCTTTGCAGCGTAGAAATTATATTTTTCACGAGTGAAGGTAGAGGGTAATGGTGCTGAAAAACCAATTGAAGCCATTTTTCTTTCCTATCTTTTGAATATAACTTTGCTGATGGTTTCTTTTGTCTGCAACGCCTGTTCTTCTTTTTCTTCTTCCCTTCTTACAGTCCCTTTTTAAAGATCAAGCACGCTCTGATACCATTAAAGAGTTTTGTTCAAAGAGTTGAACTTACCGATTTTGTAAGGAACTTACCGGATTTGCTGCAACTTAAAGTTTTTACAAGTTACCATATTTGCACACTACTTACCAGATTTTCACTCAACTCACCATATTTACACTAAGCTTACCGGATTGGATAGAAAGAAGAAATACTCTACTTTTATGAAGAATAAGGACCTGGATAAAGAAGCTTATGAACGTTTCATTAAATACTGAATATATAACCTTACAAAACACTTGTTTTCAACAACTTCTACCTACTCCAATCTATCAAATTTGAAAATAAATACAAAGACATACTGCCAACTAATGTACTTAAATCACATGACTTTACAAAATTAAACAAACATTTATCAATGATTGTGATAGCCAAAATGTCATGCTACACTTAACAAATACTTAGGAAATCAATTTTATAGAATGTTTTTACAAATTGATTCTCAGAACAAGCTTGATAGCGATGACACTTCCAATCTAGGCTTAGGGATAATGGAGCAGGGTCATCATCATTATCTTTTGTAAACTTACTTTATTCACATGTCATATCTTAAATTTCTGTTTTACCATCTGGCGTATACATAAATCTATAAATTGTTTGGCAGGATAAGAAGTTGCAACTAAGTGACGAGCCTAGCAAGCCTAAAGCTAGAGTCTATGAGTCCTCAAATATATTTTTTCTAATATTACTGTGAGAGACCCAACCGAGATTAGGTACAAATTTTAATAACTCGAGAACATCGAGCCAGTTTATCCGAAACGGTTTCAAACTGTGAATTGTCCACCTTTCGACTGTAATTCTATCCATAAGAGTAAAATGGATATGGGGCTTAGGATTCACTTTTATCATTTTCTCCGCAAGGTTCTTAGTTTTTTCAAACTTGTTCCCGCTTAACTTTCTCCGAATGGGTAGGCACATATGATTGTGTCTTTCCTTTTGTGGAAAATGCCGAGGTTAGAAGGAGAGTAATCCTAAGATATTTTTAGTTCAGTTTATCACCAAGTGAAAGATGGTAATAAAGTTAATCCTAAAATGTGTTTTTATTTGTTGGAGTTGTGACATTTTTGTTGTCACATAACTTATCTATTTTTGATTAAACATTAGTTACGTATTTTCAGTTTAATGTCTAACTATGAAATGATGTAAAGTTAGACAAGTTAGTGCATTATACAAGTTAGTATGGTAGTTGATAGAATAGTTGATAGAAATACAGCCGAGATGTATGAAAAAACTTAGAAAGAAATATTGTATGAAATAATGAATGATATTAGAATCTTCATTCATTCTCCTCTGTAAGTTTATAAAACCATTAGCAGAGTATATGTTTATGCTTTGTTCATATCTGGTTACTTCAATAACCGGTGTATAGCAACAAGTTTTTGTTACTCTTTCACATCCTCTCGATCCATAAAAATATGTCTCAATATAAGAGCTCTAAAAGATTTTTTGAATCATGAAATTCCAACATGTTATCAGAGCTCTATTGATCTTTGAAAAGGGACCAGAAGTTGTAAAATGAAGAAGAACAAGAGATGTCAAGGGTTGAAGAAAAATAGAGAAAATCCATTGATGTTGAGGTTGATAAAAGCTCTTCATGGAATTAGGAGTCAAAGGTTGTGATTAAATCTGAGACTCAACGACTGATTTCTCAAACTGAAAATGCTGGTAATAATGAAAAAGAAGAGGAGTTGTTAAGGGCTGATGAAAAATAGAGAAAATTCGATGCAAAATGATGTTGTGAATGGTGAAAAATCCGGTATGCTAGCAAGGTTTCAGAGCTGAAAAACTGATTCTTAGCTATAAAAATGGTAGAAAGAAGCTGATGAAGGAGCTGTAAAAAATCTAAAAAGAAAAAGGAGTGAATCCGGTATGCATTAAAAAAATTGTCAAAACCGGTAAGCATTAAGCAAAACCAGTAAGCATATTGTAAATACGGTTAGCTTAGTGTAAATTCGATAAGTTAAGTGTTTTATTTCAAAATCGGTGAGCTCCTTGTCAATCCAGTAAGCTCTTACAAAATCGGTAAGCCTTGTGTAAATCCGGGAAGTTCAGTGTTCTATTTCAAAATCGGTAAGCTCCTTGTCAATTCGGTAAGCTCTTACAAAGTCAGTAAGCCTTGAGTTAATCCGGTAAGTTTATTATCTTTGAATCCATCATCTTACATTCGGTAAGCTCACTGCAATACCGGTAAGTATTGAAAAACTGTCAAAATCGATAAGCCTATATTAAATTCGATAAGTTGTGTGCAATACCGGTAAGCTCAGTGTAAATCCAGTAAGTTCAAAAAGCTCAGCAGAGCTTCTTCAAATCAACGAGAAATTAGAAGAAAAGATGCAAATGAAAAGTTTCTTTGTATGTAGTTCATCCTAGGCTAGAAGAGTTGACAACTACGATCGACAGTTACAACCAAGAGAGCCGGATCANAAATGGAAAGTTTCTTTGTATGTGGTTGATCCTAAACTAAAAGAGCTGACAAGTACGATAGAGAGTTATAACCAAGAGAGCCGCAGCAAATGGAAAACAAAGAACCTCAACCTTGTAGTCACAGAAAAAAAGAACAGCGTGAAATATGAAGAAGAATTTTTAACGGTTACAACAAAATGTCAATGAGGAGTGTTGGGGTTGTGACATTTTGGTTGTCACATAACTATTCTATTTTTGGTTAAACATTAGTTACATATTTTCAGTTTAATGTCTAACTATGAAATGATGTAAAGTTAGATAAGTTAGTGTATTATACAAGTTAGTATGGTATGTGTAAGAGTAGTATGGTAGTTGATAGAATAGTTGGTAGAAAATATATTTGACTATGTGTATAAGTTTGGCTATATATACAGCCGAGATATATGAAAAACTTAGAAGGAAATGTTGTATGAAATGATGAATGATATTAGAATCTTCATTCATTCTCCTCTGTGAGTTTATAAAACCATTAGCAGAGTATATGTTTATGCTTTGTTCATATCTGGTTACTTCAATAACCAGTATATAGCAAGATGTTTTTGTTCCTTCTTCACATCATCTCGATCCATAAAAATATGTCTCAATATAAGAGCTCTAAAAGAGTTTTTGAATCATAAAATTCCAACATTATTACCTTCTTCCTCGTTCTCCCAAAAATAGTCCCGAACTTGTAACTAAACCAAATAAGGTATACAATTGAAAAAAGAGTTTCTTCTTCATACGTTACAACTGGGATCTGATAAAAAAGGGATAGTAATTTCTTATTTTTGAATGAATACCATCATATACATATATAGTGCAGAGAGTAAAATAAGAGAGCAAATCTAGGCTAATTAACAATACATACTACTTTCCAATATGGTATTATTAACAACTCACGCCAACACTCCCCCTATGTTGGAGCATAGATATCATATATGCCCAACTTGTTAAGTGAGTTGTGAAAGACCTTGCTGGAGATAGCATTCGTCAGTATATCCACTAATTGGTCTTCAAATTTAACAAATGGGAGTCAAACTATCTTGGACTCGAGATTCTGCTTGATGAAATGTCGATCCACTTCAATGTGTTTTGTCCTGTCATACAGAAGTGGATTATGGGAAATGTCAATGGCTGCCTTATTGTTGCAAAATAAGTTATTTTCAAAATTGGGTGCAAAGCCAATCTCAATAATAGCCTAAGCCAAAGGAGTTCACAAGTCTTTTGTCCATGCCTCTGAACTCAGCTTCAGGACTTGATAAAGTTACCACCTTTTGTTTCTTGCTTCTCCATGTGACAATATTGCCTCCTACAAATGTGAAGTAACCTGATGTAGACTTTCTATCAGAGATACTCCCAGCCCAGTCTGTATCGGTATAGTCATCGACATTGAGATGATTGTTCTTGGAGAACTTAAGTCTTTTCCCTGGAGCAAATTTCAAATACCGAAGAATTTGAGTTACTGCATCATATGCTCTTCACTTGTGAGTGTAGAAATTGACTCACTATGCTCATTGCATAAGCAATGTCAAACCGAGTGTGGGATAAATAAATTAGTTTGCCAACTAATATTCGATATCTCTTCTAATTAGCTGGGACTTGATCTAGATATTCTGTAATCTTATGATTCTGAGCAATTGGAGTATCGGTTGGGTTACAATCAAGAAGACCCACTTCAGATAATAAATCTAGCACAAATTTTCTTTTGGGAAAGAAATATACCATTTCTTGATCTGGCTGCTTCAATCCCTAAAAAATATTTTAGACTCCCAAGGTTCTTCATTTCAAATTCATTTGCTAAACTTTTTTGAAGCTGGTTGATCTCTTCCAAATCATTTCCTGCAATAATCATGTCATCTAAATAGATTATTAGAGCTATTACATTTCCATATCTATGCTTCAAAAATAAAGTATGATCTGAGTTGCTTTGTTCAAAACCCTGCTTCTTCATAGCCAAGCTAAAACGACCAACCATGCGCGAGGTGATTGTTTTAGTCCATACAGTGATCGTTGCAATTTACATACAACCCTTGATTTTTGAAGAAACTCTACATCCTGGCTGAATATCTATTTAAACATCTTCTTCAAGATTGCCATGAAGAAAGACATTCTTTACGTCAAACTAGTGTAGTGGCCAATCTAAATTTGCTGCAAGAGATAATAAGACCCTAATAGTGTTTATCTTTGCCACTCGAGAAAATGTCTCTTGATAATCTATGTCATATATTTGTGTGTATCCTTTCGCAACAAGTATTGCCTTATATCTTTCAATGGATCCATCAGCTTTATGTTAGATGGAGAAAACCCACTTACACCCTATCATCTTCTTTCCTTTTGGTAATGGAACAAGATTCCATGTTTTATTTTTTTGTAGTGCCTCCATTTCTTCATTTATCGCTTGAGCCCACTTTGAATCTTCTAAGGCCTCTCTCTGTAGGGAACCCGACATGCAAACAAATTACAAATGTCTTAATGGGTTTCTCTAATTTTTGAGTCGACACATAGTTGACAATTGGATACTTCGATCTCCTTTCATCTAAATCTGGTGAATATCAATTTGGGGGCTCTCCACGATTATATCTAAAAGGCAAGTTATAACCAACATAAATATCCAAACTATTAACATGAGAGGGGATAGTGAAACCAACAGATACATTTGAATTATTAATAGGAGATGGTGTAGTTGGAGAGGTTATCTTAAGAATATTCTCAAGAGATAGGTCGTTGGGCACTAAAGAGGGTGTTGGCTCTATTATGTACCTTATGATATGCACTACACCTGATCTAGCTCATGGAATAAGTATGCTTAATAGTACTTAATAGATTTATGGCTAATCCTTGTGAAACACATTGGTTGGCTATTAAATGGATGGTGAGATACTTAAAGGGGTCAACCAATTTGGGTTTAAATTTTCAAAGATGTAATGAAGGTGTTATTTTAAAGGGCTAAACAAACTCTGATTTTGCTGGTGACTTAGATAAAAGGAGATCAACATCTTCTTATGTGTTTACTCTTTGTGATGGCTGTGTGAGTTGGAAATCTCAATTACAAAAGATTATTTCTCTTTCATCCGCAGAAGCTGTATATATTGCAGCATGTGATGCTGTTAAAGAAGCTCTGTGGCTTAGAGGTCTTTTAAATGAATTTTGTTTTATAAATGAAATGATCAGAATATATATTGATAATCAAAGTGCCATCCACTTGAGTAGAAATCCTTTTTTCATGATAGGACTAAACATGTTGACATTAAATTACACTTTGTTAGAAACATGTATGATAAAGGTTTGATTAGCTTGATTAAAATACCTACTTAGTTTAATCCTGCTGACTTTGGCACTAAGGTGTTACCTTTAAACAAATTCAGAAATTGTTTAAAAATGTTGAATATCAACTGAAGGTAATGTCTTTATTTCAGTTAGTTTTAATTTTTTTTTTTTTTTTGATTATCAATTCTATTTGTTTTTCTTTTACAGGGATGCTAGAGCAAAAGAAACAAAAAATAGTTAAGTCTTTGAATCCACAAAGGAATGATCAGAATAGTTCGGCAAGGTGGAGAATGTTGGATATGGGCTGCCTCCCTATTCCAATACTTGGGCCTCTCTATTTTATGCTGGCATGCTCTATTCTAATATTTGGGCTAATGTCTACTACTTGAGCCAACCGATTTGCTGTTTAATTGGTGTAATCTTTGGATTTTCACTTGGCACATCTTGGACCGTTGGATTAAGTCATTGAAGGGTTGATTTTATCTTTAGGACTCTTCGTTTGGCTTAGTGTGATTTTCATATTCTAGGGTTTTCTCTCCTTCTGCTCTCTCTCGATAGGCTTTCTCTCTGGTTTTCTGATTCTTGAGATCTTTAGTTGATCTGTGTAATATCTTAGTGATATTCTTGAGTATATTGTGTATATACCAATATAGTGGAGTGAAAACTTGTATATGAGAGGCTAGAGAGAATATTGAAGAAATTGAAGATTTCTTCGTACATTTGTAAATCTGAACTTTGTGATTTCCTTAGTGGATTCGAGCTTAATCCATACGGTAGATGCTCAACGGGTGAGTAGGCTAATTTAGCTGAACATCCGGGCTCCAAAAGGGGCGAAAAATTCTTTGTGTTCTTTCTTACGATTCTGTGATTTTATATTTTTGTGTTTATTGATACAAACTCTTGATTCTGGACCAATATAATACAACCCCTCTCTCTTAGTACCACACCCAATGATCTCTTGTGTGAGAATATCCTAAAAGAGACCAAAATTAGGATAGATTAAAGTAACACAATTAAGTTCTTTAGTGGCTTGGGCTACAGACAATAATTTATTTGAGAGAGATGGAACAAGTAAAGCATTGGATAAAGAGAGAGAGGGTGATAAAGCAACGGTTCCAGCTCCTGTAACAAGGTATGTGACTTCATTAGCGTTAGCAACGCTACTTCGTTTTGGTTGGGTAACCTTGGCAGAGTCGTTGACGTTGAATTTCATGTGATCGGTTGCCCCGGAATCAACAATCCAGCCAACATAATTATCTTGACTGGAACCAAGTAATGCAAAGACACATTTACCTTGATTATTGAGAGAATTTGACTTATCTGATGGTTCCACCAGTGGGGTAAAAGAAAATAATTGTTCTGCATTTGCCGAAGCAGCTCATCCCAGTTCGCCATTGGTGTTAGCTTCGCGTTCACGCTATTTTCGTGCCTTAAGTTCATACCACCAGTCTGTGTATCCATTTAACTTAAAACAAGGTTCACGATTATGTTTCATGTTCCCACAGTGTGTACAACCTCCCTCGGATTGTGTCTTACCTTTATAGGTTGTATTGGCCTTTCCACCACCTGTTGAGGAAGATCCAGCCTTGGATATTTGGAGCGTTGGTTGCTTCTGGGGTCCTGTCTTGACTCCTTTAGAGGCAATAGCAGTGGCCTGTGTAAGTTCTATGTTTGACTTCATAACATATTGTCGTATAGCCTCTTTTTGAACATGAGCATAGGTTTGTTCAATTGTAGGGAATGGTCGAATTTGGAGCACATCGGCCCTGATTTTATCTAGGTGATCATCCAAACCATCAAGAAAGAGATATACTCTATCTTCCTATATAGCCAAGTTATATCTCTTTATATCAGCAGAACATTCCATAGGGTTCGGCCTACAAAAATCGATTTCTATCCACAAGTCTTGTAAACCATTGTAATTTCCTTCAATGGATCCTCCTGCTTGTCTCATTCTAGTCACACGTCTCTTCAAACCATACAATTGAGAAGTGTCTATTCCATCAAAATTAGTAGTAGCAATTGCATCCCATACCATTTTTGCAGTAGGAAAGCGAATAAAATTGCCTATTAGAGTCGTGTCCATGGAATTAATAACCCATCCCTTCACAATTGCATTCTTGGTTCTCCATTTCCGAAACATTGGGTCTAATGATTCAGGTTGAGGAATGTTTCCATTGATATATACTATTTTGTCTTTGCGGGAGATATACATCTCAACAACTTGAGACCATAAACCATAGTTTGATCAGTCTAGCTTGATGTCGAACGGTGCAACAGGAGGTTGATAATTCGGTACTTGATTCTTGGTTTGATTTTGGGTTAGGACTTGTGTCATTCGAGTCGTTAAATCATCGAGGATGGCAATAACAGAGTTCTCATCATATCTCTGGTCTGCCACCGCGTCTGTTGATTATTTCATAGTTTCTGATCAAATTTTGGTTAGGTCTTTGCTGTAGAAGAAATACTAGGATCTCTGCTCTGATACCATGATAAAAAAAGGGATAATAATTTCTTATTTTTGAATGAATACCATCATATACATATATAGTGCAGAGAGTAAAATAAGAGAGCTAATCTAGGCTAAAAATCCGGCCGATCCTTAAACAAAGGGAATTTCATATTACAGCTGGGCAATTAACAATACCTAATATTTTCCAATATGGTATTATTAACAACTCACGCCAACAGGATCTTCCTCCAAATGACCCTAATCCCTTAACAACCATGCCTCACTATTATGGTGAATATCGTGAGTATAATTCTATTATTCGACTTGTTTGATTTGTTTTGATTTTTTATTAACCTTCCTTATTAAGGAAGGCATATGATTCCTTTGGAAGATCAAGCTCTTCCTGACCTTTGTATTCTTGTGGCTCCGATTCTTAACCTAACTCCAGATGTTCGTCATACAGAGGCAATACTAAATCCTTTAATTTAAATTTCTACAATTAGGAGGTATATACTGCAATGGTAAGAGCTTATGACAGAGATAGCTCTCTTATTTAACTATTTCAAAACTTCAGCTTTACTTTGTGTTAGAAATTTAATCTAGTTACAATACAGTAAAGTGCAGAAATAAAACTTATCGACTGATCGAGTCTCGTGCCAGC
>CAIGRP010129397.1:0-32611 GCA_903798385.1 Fraxinus cuspidata | reverse complement strand
TTTCTTGTATTGTATTTCATCCAAAACACTTGTAATGGGTTCCTATATATACTACACGTGATGTATATATTCATAATCTTGCGAGGCATAACAAAACATTGTAAAGCATTGAGAGAACATAAAAGTGAGAGGATCTAGAGAGAAAGTGAGACTCGCATTTTTTAGATAGGTTGAGAATATTGCAAGATCCTTTTGTACTTCCTTATTATCGATTATACTGAATTCTTAGCCTCTGCCCGTGAATTTTTGGATTTGGGTTTCTTCGTTAAATCTTGTATTCTTGGGTATAAGTTTTATCACCGATTATTGCAAATTGGCTTGTTTTCCAATAATTCACATTCTTCCCTGAAAATACATTGTTCAAGTCTGTTAGGAGAATGATTTTGCCACATTCTTTATATGTATCAGATATTAAAAGTTAGTGAATTAATTTAGGACCAGCCGTAGCTTTCATTGACAAGGTTTAGCTACTCACAATTTTGTGATTCTTGGAGGTGTCGCAGAGCTACAAGTCACCCATTCTCAATTTGTCGATATACAAGGATTGCCACCTTCCTCTCTGTTAGGTTTTATAGTTGTTGGTAATATTTAGAAAAAAATGTAGTTGTAAAAGTGTTTTGAAAAGTCAAAGAGTTAATTGGTAGGTTGTATAGATGAACTAGGAGTCCTTGTGTTCGGTTATGAAATAAGAAGAAAAAGTTGTCGAATTTCTGCTAGCGTGTCACCAAGCTGTTGCTCGAGCATCCAAAACGAAAACATTGTCACTAGTCTATCGCTCGAGCGGAGTACCTGTCTCTCGCCCACTTAACTCTTGCTCGAGCGACGGTGTTACCTATGGAAACCTTAGTTTGATATTTTCGAGAGTTCTATCTAATCTATACTACCCCAAAACCTAAATACTATATATACCCAAGCCCCACTTCGTGAAAAGACTGGGTTGAGTATTATATTATCAGAGAAATTTCTTTTATCACATTCTACATATTATTCAATCTCCATTAACTCAACCAAAATCATTGTAAACATCAATTTCATATAATTAAAACACCAAACCCACACTTTCCCATAATCATCAGAGTTCTGAAGATCAATGAAGGTGACTAGAGTTCTGGTTGAAGGAGAACGAGAAGTTTTTAGGTGATCCACAGGAGATAAGCGATTCCAAAAGGTCGGGAGTGGCGCATGAGCACGTAATCCAAGAGGATCGTGGTGATTTCAGCCAGGAGATCAGTAGTTTGAGCAGTCTATAATCCTTTATCGTTTATAGTGGATACTATGGCTTAGGCCCAAAATCTTTATCTTGCAAGGGATTTTCTCCGTCAACAATGTCGTGGTGTTGTTTATTTTTATGCAGTAATTCAACTTAGGATAGTCTTGCATGTGAATTCGTCTAGACAAAATTAATAATTGTGACTTGTTGTTATTAATTAATAAATTTAAATTTCGCATACAAACACCTATTCATCCACTCTCTAGGTGTTAGTTAGGTCAAACTTATAATTTTCAAGTAGTATTTGAGCCTCAATTCGATTCCTGGCCTTAACTTAATCTAGATGAGTTAGTATCTTTCCTTACTTCCATTTTCTTACTGTAGCAATTATGCATATTAGAAGGTTATAATGAGAACATTTCATAAGTCTCTAGACGAGAGGATTAGGGTTAGTGTACAAAATAGTTGGACCGTCTCTCTACTACTGTTTTAGGTGTAGTTACCCCTACAGATATATCCTTTTGGACGAAGGATGAACTAGCTGAGTGTAATTGGAATAGTAAAGGGCTTCATGCTTTATTTATGCCTGTCTGTCGAAAAATTTAGGAAAATATCAATGTTTGAGACAACAAAAGAAGTTTGAAATATTTTGGAAACCACACACGAGGGAACCAAAATTGTAAAGAACTTCAAATTATAGATGTTGACCATTAGGTTTGAAAAAATTAGAATGAAGGATGATAAATTGTTCGATAATTTCTATGCTAAGTTAAATGATATAGTGAGCTCTAGTTTTAACCTAGGTGAGAAAGGTTTTGAGTCTAAAATTGTTTGAAAAGTTCTTAGATCCTTACCTAAGAGGTTTAAACCTAAGATTATTGCTATTGAAGAGAGCAACGACTTAGATACAGTTAAGATAGAAAAAAACTTGTAGGATCATTTCAAATCATCTAACTCACCATATCTCAACCAAAGAAGAATAAGTCTATAGCCTTGAACATCGTTAAGAAAGAAGAGTGTGACTCTACCGATACTAAGACCCCCAGGGATGAAAAGAGAGCTTATTTAGTTAAAAAATTCCAAAAAGTTCTTATGATTAAAAAAAATCTCAAGGGAGAAAGAAGGGTATCCCTAGTAAATTCAGGAAAGACAAGCTTGATAAGACTAATACTATGAGTTTTAGTAAGAAATCTCAATCAGTTAGACGTCATGGGTGTCAGGCTTTGGTCACTATAGGAATGAATGCCCTAGTTATAAGAAGAACCTAAATAAAGGAAAGGGTAAGGCAATGGCAGTGTCACTAACTTTTGATGAATCCAATTCAAGTGACCAGGGTGATTCCTCTAGCAGTGAGGATGAAAAAAACTATATGGCCTTCGCATCTATAGTTAAGAATGATTCAAATAAAGATAGAGAGAAGATTAGTGATGTGGAACATAGTAAGGATTATGGGGAAAACCCTGAGGATGAGTCAGAGATTCGTAAAGCATATCATTAGTTATTTAAAGAGATTCTTAGGATAAAGAAGGTGAATAAAGCCATATTGAAGAAGGTTAATGAAGGTTAACTTTCTTACTAATCATGTTAGCCACTTAACTGGGATGATGACTCAGTTGACTAGGTTTACCTCTACTTCTAAGAAGGTTTTAGTTAAAAAGATTATTTTCTTGTCGGGACCTTTTATTTTTTTTCCTCATGTGGGAGTTAGAATTAATTCCCGTTTATCTACTTCTATCAATTTGGGGAGGAAAAAAACGTCTTTACTCAGCTACCAAATTTATTTTGTACACGGCGGGGGTTAATTTTGATTGGAAATTTTCATGGGACCAAACAATTTGTTACTGAGGTAGGTCCGATATTAAACAATATAAATGTACTTACTATAAACACTGTGGAAACGAATTTACTGTGCTCGCTAAATAGAGATAAGTACTTACAAGTTGCACTGTTATCAAGAATTCATCACAGAAATTTGATTCATCTAGTTCCATATTGCGACTAAGAGAATCAGCATATGCTTGTTTATGAATGCATGCATAATGAGAACTTACAAGACCACATACTAGGTTTGTTTGTACTAGTCTGTTTTTATCATAACATCTCCAGATAATAATAAGAAATAAACTTGCTGATAGATTCTGGCAACCAGAAGCACTTAGACTGGCTAGCTCGTCTTCATATCGCCCAAGATGCTAAAGGTTGATTTTGGACTTTTTTCTCCGTATATGGATGTACTTTTTAATACTCGACTGGAGAGGAGTACAGAACAACTATAATGAACAAGATTTTATGGATGTCATCTAAATATTTTATACTACAGCTTTGAAATACTTGCACACCCGATGCAACCCAAGCATCATTCATCGAGATGTGAAAACAAGCAACATTCTCCAAGATATCAATATGAGAGCAAGAGTATCAAATTTTGGACTGTCCAGGCAAGCTGAAGAAGACTTGATACATTTATCAAGTGTGGCACGAGGAACAGTAGGCTACCTTGACCTAGAGTAAGCCACATTTATCATAACTTACATATACGTAAGTGCGCTTCTTCTTGAAACTAACTCACATCCTATTCCACAAGGTACTGCGCAAATCAACAATTGACAAAAAAAAAAAAAAGGTGATGTTTGAATGGTTTAGTGACCAATGTTTCTTGGTCGCTAAATAGAATGGCAACCACTTGGCAACCATACATTTTTGCTTGCTAATGATGTTTAGCGACCAATACGTTTGGTCGTTGACAGGGATGGATCTAGAATACTCGTGGGGTCAATTTTCATAAAATTTTAACTGTTAGTGGCAAAAATTGAAAGCTATAGGGGATTTTTTTTTTTAAATCTTGAAAAAATCTTTAGTACAATTTGAAATTTAAAATTTAGTGTGGGGGCAACTGACCCTATTATCCCAACACTAAATCCGCATTTGGTTGTTGGAAGGGTTTTTTTTTTCTTTTTTTACGGGGGAAAATGCTTGTGTGTATATTATTATTTACATAATCTTTTACAAATTAATGAGGTGTCAAAAATAAAGTGATAAAGTTTTTTTTTTTTTTGGTTGATGGTAAATAAATCTATAACTTGTGATTTACACATAGCACAATTGTTTTTTCCCCCTTATGTAGTATAATTAACTAATATCTAGAATAAAGCTTGTCTAGACCGAGGAATATGGTGTTCATTGGAGCATTGTTCATTGTGTACGTTTTTCTCCATTCTATGCTTGTTTTGCAGAACAATATATTTTTAACGAATTTGACCATGATAACTCTTGTCTAATATAATAAGGATAAAATAATGACATTTATCATCACTTTCGATGATTACTAGTTTATTGGACAGCGAGGTCTACTGCAATTGATTGGTGCTACATAATTGTGGTGTCTCCTCAAACCAATGATTTGGAGTGGACCCCACTAACACGTAGGTCGACGACGATAACATGGGCAAAGCCAGACAAACATGTTAGTGTGAGCTAAAATTTAAATTTTTTCGATAAACTCGTACCATAAAAGATGCCATGTGCCATGAAATTTAATTTAATATGTTAAACTCATGACACTTTAAAAAAGTGTTTCAAATACTCAAAACACTAAAAATCTTAGTATACATATAAGTAATATATGAAAAAATACATTAAAAAAATTAATTACTTTTAAGCTTAGTCAAACATGGTTAAAAATAAGTAATTTATTTTTACTTTAATCAATACAATTTATTTTTTATATAATAAACTAATTTAATTACAGGTGAACTTTTTAAACTTAGTTAAAAATATATGAAATAAAGTATCAAATTTGATAACGAGTTATTTGTGTTCATGATTGTGAAAATAAATATTTAATTGTTCAAAAGTCTCAAACCCAAATCCCATTAGTATAATTGAATGTTGGGCTTGGGTTGAAAATGAAATTAGTTTGGCTAAAATTAATTTTGTGCTGGGCTAAATTCTTATTCCTTTTGATTTTACCATGATCGTGGCCTAAAATTTCATTCTTCATTGTTGCTCATACATAAAATAGGGAACAAAAATTGTATCTAAGAGTTTAACCATGACTCATTTCAAAACTAAGAAATAGGGTTTACAATTTCAAAAATCAGATATTATTAAATTTTATTTATGAAATAATTAATTAAACAATTTGGTCACAAATTATTGAATTAATTGATTTCAAATTATTTTTTTGCCAGACATAAAAATTTTTATAGGTCACAAATTATTTCTCGATCACAAATAAAAGAAATTATAGATCACAATTTATTTATAGATCACAAAATCAAAACTTTTGTAGGCCACAATTCATTTATCGATCACAAATTATCAAATTAATTGATTACAAATAATTTCTAGGTCACAACAGAATAAATTGTGAGTCACAATCACATATTTATGTCACATTTTATTTATCGATCACACTTAACTAATCTATTGATCATAATCAACCAATTTATTGATCACAAACACTCCATCCTATTTCCATCCACCGACTACCGTCGTCGTCGTTACATTCACCAGACCGTGCAAAACCACCACCACAGCAACTACCACGCACAACATCAATGCAAAACCCACCTACCATAGCAATGCAAAACCACCACAGTAACCACAACACCACCACACAACAAACTTCGACACCATCATCACTGCTAGATCGCAGCATCACCAAACAGTTAGCACCAGATCGCGAGTGCCTTGCGTATCGCATGTGACCACCACCAACACCACCATGATCACCATCATCACAAAACAACCTCAAAAACTACGACAAAACCATCTCAAACACAACCTCAAAACCACTTCCACCACTTGTGACAACCGACATCATGACCATCAACTGCACCATCACCATTGCCAAAACCACCACCACCAACACAACCCAACAACTAGGGACAGATGTGGGGGGACTAGGTCGGGTTACATTAGCCCGATCCAGTCCCCAGCCCACTGAATTATTTTTTAGGTAGAAATAAAAATCTATGTAAAAAAAATTCATGTGTATTTTTTTTTTTTTTTACGTTTTAGCTCGACTTGTAATCCGGTCCTGGATTTGTTCCTGCAAACAACATAACATAGATGCATCGCCACCTCACAGAGGCAAACGCACTGCCATCAACATAGCCCAACAATTCATCGCTGTAGGAACTGCAGTGCAAACCACAGATCGCTACCATCGTGGAGAGTTGGAACCACCTGTGGACTCAATCCGTCGGGGAAATGAAATGAAGCATCAATAAGAGCATCTATGGAATGAAGCTGCTTTGGGCAGCAGTGGTGTTCCAGCAGCAAGGCATTGCTACGTGCATCAGGCACAAGGAGCAACAGAGGTGCTCTGACAACGAGGGAGACGGTGGCTTCTACGCCGAATGAGGGGTGGGTGTGGCGCCGGAAGGGTAGTGTAAGTAGAGAATGAGGAGAAAAATATGGAGAGAGAGAAAGATTGGGAAGCGACTTTTAGGGTTTAGATGAAATTGAGGTTGGGTGAATTAATTTAATTTTATGATATTATTATTACCTTGTAAGGGCGTGGAGAATTGATTTTACCTTTTTTGCTAGAAACTTTTTCAAAAGTATTGAATATTTTGAAAGATGAATTATCATCTGAATTTTGACCAAAAAACTTTGAAATCTTATTTTTGAATTAGAAAGTTAAAAACCATGTGTGGATGTAATTTCCACCATATAATATACTATGTCATGTTTTATGAGTTCAATTACATTGATGACCCTAACTATAAGCGAGGTAGGCGACTGTATAACGCCCCTCTTAAGTGGGGGCTTAAAAAAATTTATTTTATATATTATATTTATAGATAATAATTTTTTTTCAAAAAAAGTCTTATAATCTTCCAAGAGTGCAAAAACGTTTTTAATACATTCTTGATTTTTCATTTTTCCCCTCATTTTTAGGCTGAATTGTCATTCTATTTTTTTTCTCTCTCTTTCTCGTCTTGTTAATTGACCTTTTAACTTTTATTTTATTTTCTCTGCTTATTTATTCATTCTTAATTCCTCATCCCCAAATTCAACCCTTTGCAAATTCTTTAACTTATATTTATATCCTTGTGACACTAATATTGAAAAGATATATATACACAATGTGTGTTATTTCAATGTAATATGAAAGGTTCGACACTTAAAAGACTATCACAAGTTGGGAATGTCAAGTTGATTGTTAAAGTGATAAAATTTCAATTGTTGAAAATAAAAGTCGCTTTCAAGTACTTGATGGATACATGTCATAACCCTACAGTATTTAGAGATGCAAAAATGTTTATATCGTGACATTATGAATTTTGAGTTCTTGTGTCTTTGATTGTTTGGTACTATATATTGTTTGCTATTAATAGAGTAATGAAAATATTGCAAAGTGAGGACCTGTCCATTGATGTTGTTATTATTCACTAGAAAATATTTATTTCATTTTGAAACATACGAAGAAATTGGATTTGAATATGACAAGATTACTGTTAAAAAATTGTTGCTCAAATGGAAGTTAAACGTACATTTCATAAAAGGCATATTATTCGTAAAAAGGACTTTGATAAAAAGGGTAATTAGCACATAATATCCTTATCTTTCACTATTATTGTGAAAAATGTCTATACCTTTCAATTTTTGGTATTTTCACATTTATTCCCACATTTCATTGCGCAAAATGTCATTTTTATCCATTTTCTCAATCAAAAGCTGTCCAATGAAGAATATACCTTTCTTTTTAAATAATAAAAAAAAGAATAAGAAATAACTAATTACATTCATAGTCCCAATTAAAAAAAATACAAATAAGTCTCAAATAAATTATTAAAAGGGTAATTAACACATAATGTCCACATTTTCACTATTATTGTGAAACACATCTATACCTTTCATTTTTTGACATTTTCATCCTGAATTACACTTTTGATTGCTCAAACCATTCTTTCTATACATTTTCATCCAATTTCTCAATAAAAAAGTTGTGAAATGATGAATATACTCTTCGATTTAAACAAAAAATAAAGAACTAATTGCAACAATAGTTCCAATTTTATTTAATTTTTTTCAAAGTGCAAATGAGACTCAAATAATTTATGAAAAATTAGAAATTAAAAAAGTGCAAACGAGTCCTAAATAAATTTTAAAAAATTTAGAAATTAAAAAAACTAATTTTCTTTATTTTTATTTAAATAAGAGAGTATATTCGTCATTTTACAGTTTTTTATTGAGAAAATGGATTAAAATATATAGAAATGATGGTTCGTGCAATTAAATGTGTAATTAAGGATGAAAATGTTAAAAAAATGAAAGCTATGGACATTTTTTACAATAATAGTGAAATGTATTGGCCATTATGTGCTAATTACTATTTTAATAATTTATTTGAGACTCGTTTCTACTTTTTTTTTAAAAAAAAAAAAGAAAATTGAGACTATGGTTGCATTTAAAATTTTCTTCTTGGTTTATGTAAATACAATGGTATATTTATTATTTCACAGCTTTTAATTCAGAAAATGGATGAAAATAATATTTTGTACAATAAAAGGTGAAAATAAGAATGAAAATGTCAAAAAATGAATGTAAAGACATTTTCCACAATAATAATGAAAGGAAAGGATGTTATGTACTAATTATCCTGATAAAAAATGTCAATAATAAGATAAAACTTTCAATTGAATAATTTTTTAGAGTCGATTATTTATTATATATAGTTGATGAAGATCTTTCTTCACTTAAGTTAAAGTTTGATAAATTTCAAAAATTTGAAATACTTTTGGGTTTTTATTTGATTTGAAAAAACTATAGACTATAGATGATAATTATTTGAAGTGTTGGTGTGATAAACTAAAAAAAAATTGAAGCACGATAAGATTTCTTATTTACGTGTAGGATTTATTTTTTTAGCTGCAAATTATTGAGATTATTTGTCAGAAGTAGGGGTGGGCATGGGTTGGGTCGGGTCGGGTCGGATCGATTTTTGTCTCAACCCAAATCCAACCCAACATGATTGGTTTGATCATAATTTAACTCAACCTAACCCGTGTAATGGTTGAAACCCAACCCAACCCAACCCAACCCAATAAAGCATCGGTCGGGTTGGGTTGGGTTCGTCTGGTTGTGACAACTTGTCAACAAAGAGTAAAGTAAGTGAATCGGGTTACGTCGGATGAATTTATAATTGACACATGACTAATATTATATTTGATCTCCGTAGTTGCAATGAACAAAAAAATCTAAATTATTTTGGCACTTCATGCTCGAAAATGTTATGTGGATAGATTGATATTAAATTATATGATATCAAGAAATGTTTTTGTATTGAATGTGTATTTACTAATACTATTTTTTCGTAAAATACATTCTATCCAAGTCTTATAATATTATTTTAAGAGTTTCCAAGTAACATCATAACACTTGTAAAATTCATAAATATAGTCGGGTTGAGTTGTGCGGGTTTATTCAATTTTTATGAGTTCACCCATAATCCGACCCAACTCAACCCGTCTACACAACCAACTCATCCAACCCGTGTAAAAACAATAAAAAAACCAAGCCAAACCGGTTGGGTTGTTCGATTTTGGCTGTTTTGGCGAATTCAGTCGGGGTTTTGCCCACCCCTAGTCAGAAGTGACCAAAAAGGTGATTGAAGTATTAGATTATACAAAAATGATGGACTATTATTTTTCAAATGTATGAGTTACTAATAAATACTATTGACTGTACCAATTACAGTTGCATATGTTGAGAGGAGATTCTCAAGGTTAAAATCGATAAAATTCTACCATCAGTCATAGTGTTACAAGAAAACTTGAAAGGATACGCCAAGGTGTCTATTGAGTAAGTTTTAAAATAGATTGGTTGTAATTGTATAATTGTTGATTTTCTATTCTAGAAGATAATTTTTTTAACATATTTAAAAGTTTAGATTAATATTTTTATTCAATTTATTATTATATATTTCTCAAATATTTATAGAAGCCCTATATTTGAAGGTGGTCTAAGGCCTTCAAAATATCATGGCCGATCCTGTTCAATTGACATCTAGAATAGAGATCGATTAAATTAAGCTCTCATGCTCCCAAGCCTCAAATCAAACCAATAAATCCGATAGTTTGATATTCTTTTCTAGGCAATGTCAATTATCCGTATAGGAGATGTGATTAGCATTATCGATCCTAGAGTAGTAGGGACAAAGTCGAGTCCATATGTAGAATAGCACAAGTAGCAATCCTATGTGTTGAACAACAGAGCTCCTCCACACCAAGAATTCAGGAAGTTATATTGGCAATACAATACGCAATCAAGATTGAGAAAGGGACGGATAAATTAAGTCCATCGGGGAGTTCAAAAGCACAATCTTCGAGCACAACACTTCTAACGAGCTTCCTTGACATTGAAAGCCCAACCTTAATGGATCCTTATTGCCATCTGCTAGGGAATTTTTTTTTTTTTTAACTTTTTATGATTTATTTGATATCCTCCAACAAATATGCATAAGCCATAGATGTAGAATCCTTGTTTTTGAGAGAGAATGAAATTCTTGTGGTGAAATTTGTGTGTGCGTATGTGTACACTTATTACGCACAAAACATGTTCTATTGAAATGTATATTTCGTACAATAATTAAAATAACATTTTGCATGAGGAAAATAATTTAGTTCCTATTTGGTAAAATAAAAATTTTAGTAGATTTTGAAAAGAAAAATTGAAAAAATGTAAAAAGTTATGGGTGTTATGAAATATATGGTTAAAATTAAATATTCATTTTAATTAAAATTAAAATCTAAATTTAGTATCTAACAAGCAGGGCTTAACAGTGGATGAATTATTAATCATTGTTATATTAGTCAACAATGTAACAAGAAAACCACAAGAAAGTGAGGATGCTTAACAAGGAAATTTACTTAAAAAATCTAGTCAACCATAATTTTTGGTAAAATAGCCGATAATCAATATTTTTTGTTCAATGAGCCTCTAGTCTATTTTAACATGTATTAAAAATCTTAAATACGGACAAACAAAAAAGGAAAACGGGTTTATCTTGTGAGATGGAGTAATTCATATGTATTCGGTAAAATTCAATCCTCTTTAAAAGTGACTATGGTGTTAGTTGTTCGGTTAACTACATCATGAGTCTTTTAATGCAAGTAACTCAACCCTCATTGAGATCCTCCATCTTCAACAAAGGTCCAAATTCCCAAAGAAAGGTGTCCCTAATGCTAGTGTTACGAGTACTCTGAAAACAACTTAGTTCTTAAAACCAGTTTAGAAGGAGAGGACTTGCTTATCAAGCCAAATGTCACCCCTTTTACAAAGAAAGTAGAACTCGAAATTGAATTATTGAAGTCGGGTGCATTAGAAAAATTCAGGATTTCTAAGTTTGAATTTAACCAAGAAATAGCAAAAATATGCATCATCACATTTCACGTGTTAAACACATCTATATGGACAATTTATGATGAAGAGGGTTGTGAAAGGATAAGGGAGAGTTGAAATTAACTTGATCTGAAGAGGCTTTGGCAAGAATGCGCCGCCCATAATAGTGGGTTGGGCCACCATTGTTGAATTCTAGATCAATCACACAAGTGTTTGGCTTGAAGTGCAAATCCCGACCTTTTATATTAATGAGGACCATGATGAAATTACAGACTTTAACGATCATAAATTTACACGATTGTCTTTTAAGTAGTAAATCCAATAATGATCATGAGCAAGAAAAATATTTCACTTGCCGTATAGCAACGAGAAATAAGAGTAGGACACTTGAAGTTTGATTTTAACTTGGAATTGTACTCTCGTGGATAGGATAATTTTTCTATTTATTTTTGGTGTTATATTCAAATTTTGTTACTAATAAAATGGCCACCTATGGTGGTTTATTGGGAAAAAAAAAAGTCTCATGTGACATGATTTGCACACGGTAAATTAAGCAATAGAAACTAAAACTTAAGTTAAATTAACACGTGATATTCACTTATGTAACTTTATGTAAGTAGAGGGAGTCGTGCATGACATTGATAGTGATGTCGGTCCATGTTTAGGAGTGTCCCTACACAATGAAGTTGATCTTAAAAATAATAACTCAATAGGAAGTACATGATTATGTTTAAAATTGATCATTTAATTAGATTGGTACTTTAACCATTCCGTCATGAATGTAAAGAGACTCAACCAGGAACACATAGTGCTAACTCCGAGCTCGTACACACTAAGAATTGGGCTCTCTTCTCTTAGTCATATAATTGAGTAGCTACTAATGAATGTGAACTATTACTAGGAAGAGATTTTTTGTGCACTATGACGTTATTTTACTTAGCTGGGAAGGGTAATGTGACAGGCAAATAAATTAACAATATGTATTACGTTTTCTTAACTTTTGGACAATTGATTGCCTTTTATGTCTTATTTGACTCAAGGCGTCTAAAACGGACTAATTTGCATTATTGCTTAAAAAATTTATACATATTTTCAGAAGAGCAATGTGCTGACAAAAAAAAAAAAAAAATGATTCTTTGTCAAAAGCTCTATTTTCAATTTATGCTAAAAATTAAAATCTGTATTTAATAATTAAAATGTCAATACGACTCTTATTATTTTAATAAACTTTAAAATATATGCAAACTTATATAAGAAGAAATAAATATATACCATAACACTTTAAATATATTATAAAAATATGTAAATGTAATTGAAATATTGTTTATGAAAAAATATGAGATAAATAATTTATACTAAATTATTTATAGAACAAATAGATAAGGAATATATCATAAAATAAAATCACTTTTATAGTTATGATCATAAATAATCAATTTAACTTCACATCATTTTTTAATTAATAATCAAATCGTCAACAACTATTTAGTAACAACTCTTGTTGAAAGATGTCTTCTCACAAAATTTCTGAATCTAAAAGTTTTTCTTACCTAAGTTGCGGTAAATAAATATTGAAACAATTTCTTCATCGAGTATATGTACATTATTATGAAAAGTTGACCGTGTCATCTTCTTAATTCTAAAGATTGAAGACTAATGCTGCAATTTCCTTATATCAACACAATTTATTTCTACCTGTGGTCCGAAGACTTGAATCTTAATCAAATGATGATTTCATATAATATTGCAATTTGCTTATATTCGCACGCCTCTAGAGTTTAAAGAATATTCTGACTTTTAACCTAATAAATTTTTAAAAACTTGTTTATTTCGTATTAGCACAAAAATTTATATGATTTTGACACTAAGACATACGCATTCCTAACTTTAATTATAATTAAAACTGGCAAAAGGAACTAATAATATGTAACATCTGCATCCACCAACCCATCAAAGTATAATTATTACATCGCTTTAAAATACATTTGTCAAATTAAACTATTCGCATTAGGAGCATGACTGACATAGCATACTGCGTTGTTAAAGATTAAAATTATATAAATTTTAGGGAAAATTGGAGTCACGATACTAAATATTTCACTTAGTAGCAGACTTTGTTCAAACCTTTCATTTGTGTCACCGTAGATACCAAACCTTTAAAAAATTCACAGCTCAAGTCCATATTGACGGTTCCCGTCAGTTTGACCTAAAAAAGCCTAAGTTGATCTCAAAAATTAAACTTTTAATAATTTTGACCAAATAAGGTAAGGTTAAAATGGTAATTTTATAATTTTGATATAAAAAATAAGCAAAATCAACAAAATAAAACCCATCTCCTTCTTCAATCTTTCCCAATCCCCTCACCCAAAAATCAAATACACTCCCACCCAATTGCAGGGCGATGACACCACCACCTCATCGCCGGCACCCACTGACGGTTTGGTTGAAGAGAGAGTTAGGGGAGGGGAACCATCTCCTTTGTTTGGTTTCATCTCTTATCCTCCAAAGCCGTATAGAGTGCGGCCTAGCCTCTTGAGTGCGTAAATGACGTCCATCGCCGTCACGATTTAGCGGCGAGCGTGTTCAGTATAGATGACGACATCATGAATGACGTTCTCAAGAAAGATCTTGAGGACGCCACGAGTCCCCTCGTAGATAAGCCCGCTGATACGCTTCACTCCACCACGGCAAGCCAGGCGACGAATCTCCGACTTTGTGATGCCCTGGATGTTGTCTCTGAGCACCTTCTTGTGCCTCTTGTCTCCACCATTTCCCAAACCCTTGCCTCTTTTTCCTCTTCCAGACATTTTTCCTCTGTTTCAATGTGAGAAATTGAAATTAAGAAGATAATTAGTCAAAGATTTATCTGATATCACTGTTATGTAGAAGGAGAATTATATCTGCAAATCGTCTAGGATTGGGGACATTAAGTTTTATGGGTGAGGGGATTGGGGAAGATTGAAGAAAGAGATGTGTTTTATTTTGTTGATTTTGCTTATTTTTATATTAAAATTATAAAGTTACCGTTTTACCCTTGCCTTATTTAGTCAAAATTATTAAAATTTTATTTTTTGAGGTAAATGACGGGTTTTTGGGTCAAACTGACGAAAACCGTCAATCTAGACTTGAGCTGTGAATTTTTTTTAAAGGTTTGATACCTACGGTGGTATAAATGAAAGGTTTGGGTAAAGTCTGCTACTAAGTGAAAGGTTTGGTATCGTGACTGCAATTTCCCTTAATTTTAGCCATAAAAAAATGTTCTTGATATTATATATACACACAATCTATTCTGTTTTTCTAATTGTTATGAAGTAAATGAGAAGAATTAAGCTATATGTATTTTTCTTGACATTGTTATTGACATTCTCATTTATATGTCAAAATCTGACTAGTGATGTGGGTGCAATGTGAAAGATGATCAAACTTAATGTAAATGAAAATGTACATGTAACATGATACAAATGAGAATAGACAACAACAAAATTAAGAACTAGAATATAAATATTTACGTGTAAATTCTAGACAAGAAAAAATAACGGATATAAGAGGGAAAAATCAACTATATCAAATATGAATACAAAGATAAGCGCTTTCGGCTACTATCACCATAGACTTCCAAAAATTCTCATAATTTTAATTTCACCATATATATTGTACCTAGAGTTTTTTTGGACCAGACCAATAGAATTTGGGTCATTGTACTCTAACACTAATCATATTATTTAATTGAGGTGTCATCCATAATGCATTATGAGCCCCATTTTTGGGCCAAAAAATGCAATTTGAAATTTTATTTTGTTGGGAGTGTGTGACTTATAAAAATGAAAAAAAAAATTGAATTTGTGTATAAAATTATTTTATGAAAGAATATATAGTTGAAAATAAGTTTTGAAAAAATAAAGGTCAAACATACACATAGAAGTTCTAAAATTTAAATGGTTAATTTCACTGGTGGCCACCCAACCTTATAGTTGGTGTCACCATGGCCACCTAATTTGATTTTGTTTCACTATTGTCACTCAACTTTATACTTAAAGTCATCATGGCCACCCAATTTGATTTTATTTCAGCAAAGTCATTCAATTACATATAACGTTTCACCACTCAATTTCATATAATATTTCACCATGGCTACTCGACTTCTTTTTACCATAATTTTAAGAGGGGTAAAACGGTAACTTTGCATTATATATAAAATAAATTTTAAATAATTTTTTTTAAAAGATTATTTAAAAATAAAATAAAATAATTTTTTTTAAAAAAAAAAGTTAATTAAAACAATAAAATAAAATAAAAACTTATTAAAAAGACATTTTAAAAATAAAATAAAAACTCATTTTAAAAAAAGTTACTTAGAAAAATAAAATAAAATAAAATTAAAAAATATTTTAAAATAAACGTTTTAAGTTTTTTTTTAAAAATAAGTTTTTTTTTTATTTTAATTTTAAAAAAAATATTTTATATATATAATGCAAAGTTACCGATTTACCCCTTTTAAAATTAATTGAAATGGTAAAAAGAAGTTGAGTGACCCTGGTGAAATATTATATAGAATTGGGTGGTCATAGTGAAACATTATATGAAATTGGATGCATTTGGTGAAATAAAATCAAATTAGGTGGCTATGATGATACTAAATATAAAATTCAATGGCTATGGTGAAAACAAAATTAAATTGGGTAGCTACGGTGACATAAAGTATAAAGTTGGGAGCCGCCGATAAATTTAACCCAAATTTTAAACTTATAATCACTTGAATATAAAAGATCGTCGACACATCATATTTTTAATAGAAGATCAAATTTGACCTGCACATAAAAGTAATGTCTAAGATGCCACTAAATAAACAATTTTGAGGCCTTGGTTTAAAGCAACAGATTAGGCGAGATATGTTTGATTGATGACAATAATTGCAAGTTAATATAATTAACAATTTTTCATGAAAAGGAAATGGATTCTTTGCCACCATAATTTGTTGTCTGACCAACAAAACAAAACGCCAACGTTGTCATCCTTAAAGCCGCCCCATGGTCACAAATATTGTACAAATAAAGTTAGCGGCTGAAAACAAAAGAACCCAAGAGCGAGAGCACAAGGCAAAGGGAATTTTTTTTTTTTTTTTCCATTTTTCTTTTATGTTGCTTTTGTCGGCATTCGTAATGAAAGCAATTCTTTTTCTGGCAGTTTGAGGGAGAGTTCATCTGCACTTGGCCGAGAAAGTGCTCTTTTTTGTCTTTTAGCTTTTCTGTTGTGGAAAATTGGCATTTTTCTTGAAAGAAACACAAAATATACATAGAAAAAAGAAGAAGAATAGAAGGGGCAGAGATGGAGATGATGTATTATCAGCAGCAGGGGAAGCGTTCTTATAAGGACTCTTTGAAGGTTCTTGAGGCTGACATACAGTATGCAAATGCTCTGTAAGCTTATTTTTCCCTGGGATTTTTGTAACTTTGTTTACCAGTTCATTGTGAGCCCTGGGTTTCATTATAATTTGTTTTTGTGTTTAATCCCTTTTAACATAATGGCTCGTTTGAGATCACTAATTTTGAAACTTCGAATGCGGGTTTCAGCTTTAGAACTTTTTCTTGAATTGCATGTGTTTTTATATATTAATTAGTATTTTGATATGTATGTGGATGTATTAAACATATGTTGGCTACATTAGTTTCTATTTAGAGTGATGATCATCATTGCAATTGATGCTCAATTAAGGGGAATATCATAGCAGAGCTAATCCATTTGGGTATTTTTCAATGCCTTCTTTTCATAGGGGTTATTTAGTGATTTATGGAGGCGAATGAGATTTCATTTAATTAAGCATAAATTCGATCATTTTCTAATCATTCCGAGTTAGCAGTACTCAATCTTAGTCTGTTTCCTTGGGCTGTTCAAGAATGAGGAGATATTCAACAGTATAGTAATAGTATATCCTTTAATTTGAAAAGGAAGCTGGTTTTAAAAGGGAAAGTCTAGGGTTGGGCAAGAGCCTCTTTCCTTTCTTTTCCCTTCTCATCCTAGTTATTTCACAAAGACTTGTATCGACTAGAAAATTACCTTTTGGGAGTTTGGTTGATTGATTCCTGGGATTGTAGTATAAGAGATTCATTTATGTGATGATAATAGTTAGTAAAAAAATGAATATTTTTGGTTGCTATTGGCATTGAAATTTATGGATTTATGTGTATTTATGTGTCAATCTATGTTGTCACTATATTTGTTGGTATGGATTATTATTGGCTTTCTGAAATAGTTTTGTCGACTTCTCATTTGTAGGGCTGCTGCAATTCCTAATGCTAAGGGCGGTGTAGGCCTTCAAATGAAATTGGTCTACAATCATTTGGCGTCTCTTTTTCTGTTTCTACTCCCATTGGTGGATTGTTCCTGCACATGTATTTTCCCAAGATATCTGAATCTTTTTGACATACTTGTTTACAAGGTGCAATACATCTTTCCTATTATACCTTAATATGCATCATACGGAATACTATAAACACTCCTTCATGCACTTGCTACAAAAAGAAGCCACAGTGACTTAAATTCTAGCCATGTTACTTGGAATCAAATAATATATGTTCCAACTTTTACTCCCCTTACCCACCCCCAAGTTTTGACTCAAACCTTCTGTTCTATATTTTTCTTTTTATCTTCTTCACAAAATGCGTAATCTTGTGATTCTGACCATTCTTCTCTGTGCATCCCTTCTCATCCATGGACATTCACTGTCTAGTCCCCAACTCATCTCCTGAAGAACACATTGGATTGGGTGGGAAATAGAGATTAGATGTTGACTTCATTGTTTGACTGGAGTCATTGAGTTTGATGTCAAGATTGAAACTTGTGATTTTTCACCTTTGTACTTTTTTGGTAAACCTAGAAATTTGATTCTTGAGAAGGAGACTTCCTTTTTAATCACTAGATTCGAAGTACATGGGTGTAGAAGATGGTGATAGAGTTGACAAATAAAGGCATGTATGGGGAGTTGGCTGCCATTAGGAATTTTCCACATGTTCCATCACTCAAACATTGAAAAGACAAATGAGCATCTGGTGATGTTGGTTTTTAGTAACTTGCTAGATTGAGCTTTAGACTGTTAGGAACATCAAGTGCTGTTGGTTTGCTCTATGAATCCCATGATAGCTTATTTAGACGGAAAAAATCAAGATTAATCATCAGTTGGTTTTTTTATTGCTTCTTTCCTTTTTTATCTAATAACAAGAGACGATAATGCAATATAATTGATTTAGTCATATCCTATTGACAGGTTTATACAGATGGGCGACCAAAATTATCAACTCGTGGAAGAAAAGCTACAGTTAGAGATTTTTATGGTTCGTCAGTTCATCTGCTCTTTTGAACATTACAAAAAGAAACATCTTTTATGTCTAAATAGAGCAATTATTCTTACTTGCTCCTTGAAAAACAAAATTGCAGCCGTTATATTGCCATCACTTCAGAGAATCCATAATGACTACGTAGAGATCAATAGTAGAAATAATGATAATCATGGTCTAAAAAGCATTATCAAGAAGAGACTAGAAGGGGACAGTGGGTTTACTAACATAGAAACAGAGAGAGACGATGAATGTGGGATATGCTTAGAGCCTTGCACCAAAATCGTCTTGCCTAATTGCTGCCATGCAATGTGCATAAACTGCTACCATGACTGGTAACTAACACTCTTTTTTCCTTCACGTCTCTACTGCTAAGTATAACTTATGATGAAGAAGACCATATCTTTCTCTTTTCCCTATGTTCTTTTTAACTTTCAGGAACACAAGATCCGAGTCGTGCCCTTTTTGCCGTGGTACCATAAGGAGAGTCAAGTCGAGGGACTTGTGGGTTCTTACATGCAATGATGATGTCGTTGACCCCGACACTGTATCTAGAGAGGATTTGCTGCGATTCTACCATTATATCAGAAACCTGCCCAAAGATTCTCCTGATGCCTTGTTCTTAATGTACTACGAATACTTAATATGAAATAAAGTAAATGAGAAAAATGTTGTAAATGTAGAAGAAGCTGACCTTGAAATGTAAATAGAGTCTGGTATAAAATATTCTCTCGAATTACAGAGTAATAACTGCTTCTTTTGGCCATGCGATGTTCTATAAGACACCTGTAAATTGTACAAAGAAAATAAAGAATTCTCGAACTTCGTGTTCCATGCGTGGACACAATTATTGGTTCTACTGGGAGGCACCCCGCAGGTGGTAGTCCTTGAACCACAATATACTTTGCTCCTGCAGCCAACAATGTCTATCACATAATGAAAGACTATATTAACAATGTTTAATGTTTCATCTTATATGAGAAGTGCCTGTTTGGCATGGATTTTCAAAAGCGACTAGGAAGTTCAATTTGGCCTTGTTTGGATAATTTTCTTGAGGTGGAAGTGTTTTGTTCAGTTAGAAAAGCTTTTAGAGAAAGTTAGCTCAATATAGCTTTCTCAGAAAACTTTTATACAAGAAGCAGAAGCAGAAGTTGTCCCTAATAGGCCCTAAACCAACCTTAATGTAACCAGTTTTTTGTCAAAGTTTTAGATTACATACCTTGAGAAGTTTGCAGACTGTTCGAACAGAAATCACCGAGAGCCATTGGAGAGAAACAGATGACCCGATGGAACGAGTATAGTCGTTGATTCCCATTTCTCCAATCCAGAAAAGTGAGTTCTGCATCTGAGCTTTACTGTAAGCTCTATTCTTCACTTTACATCCTGCCTTTATCTGAAAATTATTGAACCAATCTATTTGAGTTTGAAAACTCTCGGGCAATCCTTTCCAAAATGAGGTGCTGAGATTTTTTCCAAAACAACAATCACTAGGAATAGACGTTGATCCTGCTATGGCAAAGTTGATACCGACCGAGAAATTTACAGAAGGGTCTTTATAAGGCGCTGGGGTTGCTAGAGAAATTGCATCGCAAAGAAAACCAACCACGAGATTCCCATTAGACAATCGACTCATTAGATTTCCTCCTAGTGTTCAGAGTGCTAGTGAATTCAACCGCTCTAACGGGATTTTTTGGCATTGACCGAGGTGTTGAAGCCACCGAGAAACTTAGCATGGCCTGTATCCGTGTACGAGTCTCCAAAAGCATAGACTTAGGAGAACCTTCCCTTGAAATCAACAGGCAAATTCTTGTCATGTCCAGATGGAGACAAGAAAAGGAAGGACAAGAAAGTAAGGGTCAAAGAGTGATGAATTGATTTAGTCATTTTGTGTTAAAAGTCTTTTGAAGATTATATGCAGAGCCTTTTATACATATTTTTTCTTGTTTGTCATCCAAAATCCTAGGAAAAATCATAGGTTGTTATTGTTTAAGGTAAATGTTACCGAGAACCAATCTATATGCTGAATACCTGAGGCTCGCACTTATATAGAATTTTATTTATGTATTTCATTTGTTGAGACAATACGACTCGTAAAACTCACCAAATGTAGATTATTCATGTATGTAAAATTTTAGTTTTTTAGTGTTAAAAGGAAAAAATAGGCATCTACTTGTGCTCTAGAACGAGCAAGATTCTAGAGTCAAGACAGCCCAGCCCAAACCAAAATGGGCAACAAGCCCGTCTGAGAATCGGCCACTAGCATTATATGCCTTCCGGCTCGAGGTTCATTCTAATACTAAAATTTACCCATGTGTAAAGGAAAAATTAATGTGTAAAGGAAAGGACGTCAATTTTCAAAAATATTTCAGTAACACGGTATAATTTGCATTGGCCATGTTTTAACTATTTCAGTAACATGGTATCTTTCGCATCAAGGGGCAGAGCTAGGATTGTAGAGTTGTAAGAGCAAATTTAAATCGTGGAGATAAGTCTACTGGCTCCCAAGTATTATTAGACAAAATAGAATCAATTTCAGTGTTTATGGTGAGGACATAGCTTTACTGAAAGTACTAAAATCATCCTCCACTATGTAGGTCAAAAAATTGGGATCGAAAGAAGTGACAATCCTTGGTCCTTCTAATTTCAGCTTCTTCTAGTTCATAAGACTCCTCTCTAACTCGAGGGTGTATACTAATAGAATTGTTGACCCCAAAATATGTACCAATGATGTGCCAACAGACCCTTAGGGTCTCTCACATCCATGCAAGCTTGGTTCATGCATACTTAGACAAATCGTTAGTCACATGTGGCCTTCTTTGAAGGGGGTAGAGTTGGCTGCGCGCACTCCGATGGTCAAGTTAATTGGAGAAATAGACATACAAGTGTGGGAGAGCTTTAAACGTGAGCCTCCAATATAAAAATGGAGTCGACTTTGGGGAAAAATAAATAGAAGGTATGATAGCAAGATTATAGCTTTTTGAGTCTAAACTTGCATTACCTTTAGATGACACTAAGTGTGAGCTTTTATACTTGGGCATGAAAAAGAAGGCCATTGGATGACAATGTGCGTGGCCTCATCTAAACGACTGACCTTTCTTATTATAGGCATCAATCAATCACAGCCTTAAATTTTAATACCATATTTGTATCCATAAGACCTAGCTTGTTTGGACTTGACTAAATGAGCTAGCGGCGACGACGACGATGGCAATGAGTTGTCTCGTTAATCTCATAATATAAGATCTGTTTAAGATCTCTTCACCACCTCGTCCTAGACCAGCTCTTTCCATGGGGTTTGCGTGTAATGGGGTTGGTCAACTCCACTTTATGGGGAAAGTGGGTTCGTGTTTGAGGTTTGGTCCAGCTTCGCCTCATGTTAGTGTACATGGTGTGGGGCCGTCGAACTGTTTTCCACGTAGGATGGTTGAGAATACGTCGGGGTCCTCGTGTAGAAAGGTGTAACAACAGTCGCTGAAGTACAAATATGATTATTTATACAATGTCTGGACTTTCGAGTTTGAAGAAAAAAAAAGGTCTGTAACAACAGTTCCTGAAGTCCATATATGATTATTTATATAATGTATAGACTTTCGAGTTTGATTAAGAAAAAGACGTGGCAAAAGGCTAGATTCGATAAGGCGATGCCCTTGTTGTAAAGGGCGAGCCGCTTTGATGAAGTCGAAGCCTGTGATAAGGCTGAATTACATGAGGTGATGCCCTTACTGTAAAGGACGAGCTGTTTTAATGAAGTCGAAGCCTATGATAAGGCTGAATTATATGAGGCAATGTCCTTGGTGTAAAGGATGAGTGGTTTTGATGAAGTCGAAGCCTATGATAAGGCCGAATTACATGAGGAGATGCCCTTGGTGTAAAGGACGAGCCCCTTTGATGAAGTCGAAGCCTGTGATAAGGCTGAATTAAATGAGGCGATGCCATTGCCGTAAAGGGCGAGCCGGTTTGATGAAGTCGAAGCCGTGATAAGGCTGTATTATATGAGGTGATGACTTTGCTGTAAAGGGCGAGCCCATTTTATGAAGTCGAAGCCTGTGATAAGGCTGAATTAAATGAGGCGATGCCATTGCCGTAAAGGGTGAGCCGTTTTGATGAAGTCAAACCCTATGATAAAGCTGAATTACACGAGGCGATGCCCTTGCTAAAAAGGGCAAGCCGCTTTGAAAAAGTCGAAGCCTGTGATAAGACTGAGTTATATGAGGTGATGTCCTTGCTATAAAGGGTGAACCGCTTTAATGAAGTTAAAATACATTGGCCCGTGTACTCTAATGATTTGAAATAGATGCTAGTTCCCTAGGTAAAACAACTAGGTGGTATGGCGGTTTCCAAGGTTTATATTATGTACGCATTAATACGCAATGATGATGATCTGTTACAGTTGGTGTATATTACTTGGATCTAGGGTGTGTGCAAGTCGCGGTTTAATCTGAGCCCGTGATTTGAATTTTGAACATGTGCCTTTTGGTTTTAATGTGCAGCATGAAACTACAAATGTACGATTGAGATTGCATTAAGGGTAAATCCAACGTTCGGGGTTCGACTTTCCTGCATATATAAAAGGCTTAAGCCTCACCTTCTCTTTCTTCTTTACTTTGCGAAAAATTAAAAACTTTCAAGTGTTGAAAAATTCCCTGAGAATCTTGAGCACCTCATCCGCTTTCTTTTTCGGTAACCATCTCCATTTTCTCCACTTCTAGGTGCCTGAAGTTTGCGTAAGTACTAAATATTTTGCATATCCTCCTTTATTCGCGTAAAATGGCTTTTTCTTTAAGAAAAAGTACAGTATGAGGGTTCCATGAGGGTGTAGATATGGCACTGCTCTATGTTGAGGCGGGTCTGTTTCCCATAATTCCTACTAAGAGGATTATGGAGGACATGGAGGGTCCTCACAATGCATAGATGATACAGGAGAACCCCATAGATTATAACATTAGGTGGGGACCTCTTTGTAGGTGAGTGATATTCAAGCGAGTGAGCTGGAGACTTTTAAGGAGAGATATAGGATCTCTGACACTATAGAAATGCTTGTTTTGACCCCTGAAGAGAGGGCTTGCTTCCCTAGGATAGGGTGTGTGGCAGTGAGTGAGACGATCCTGAGCAGGGGGATGAAACTATCTCTACACATGTTCTTCAGATATATTCTTAGGCATTATAATCTAACCCCTACCCAGCTAGTGCCAAATGCATAGAGCTAATTAGCATGGGCCTTTCCTCTTTGGAAGGTGGCCACTCTTGGCGAGGACATGACTCGCCACGTTTTCCAAACCCCTTTTCAACCTTGAGCCCCTAGTAGGGGGAGTGACTATAAGGAATGGTATTGCTTGAACCCATGGGGCTCATTCTCCCTTCATTTAGGGGACTCCAACCTCCATAAAGAATTGGAAGTCTTCATGATTCTGGGTTAGGGGTCATTGGCAAACAGTGGATAGAGATATGGTCCTAGAGATAACCATGGTGACCCAATACCATGAGTATAGTAAGTTTAGCCTTAGCTAAATTAGTTCTACTTTTATGCTTTTTTATTCATCTATTTCTTGTTTCTATTGTGGGCTTTGCAAAGCTGTAGCCAACCGATTCGAGCTCAAATCTTCTGAGTGGGTGATTATCAAACCAATTTACGAGCTGCCCTTAGAAAAGAGGTACTTTAAGAACATGCTTGGAAAGCGGAACCTCTTCATCACACATCAATTGATGGGTACTAAAGGTAAAAGTAGCTTCTAGTTTTTACTTTGGTGATTCTGATGGACTTTAGGATATCTGCTAATAGGCTCTCATTTTGCTTGTAAGTTAACATGACAAGAAGGAGTATGTCAAACATGACGTTCTTCATGAGGTGCATGGGAGAGGCAAAAAATAAGAAGGCCCTAAGCTCCACCTCCTCAACTTATAAAAATCTGCGAGATGAGCTGGCCCGCCTTTCCAAGATAAATTTGCCTCACCCCCAGAAAAGAAAGATGAAAAATGGAAAGAAAAAGTTGAGTCATCTGCGGAGCTACCTCAGAAGAGGAAGTTGGTTCTGACAAGGAACATCAAGCTCCCTCCTCTGTCGAAGCGTCGGACAACTATTGGGGAGTCGCTTTGACGTCCCATTGAAGCAAAGCCTATCTCCTCCATAAAAATTGTTTATATGGAGGAGAACGTTGAGGAGGAATGCCAGGAGTGCCCCTTCTGAAGAAAACGCCCAAAAATTCTTGGGAGGGAGATCGGATGAGATAACTCCCACCATGATGGAGATGCTCCCTGCTGAGGTCCATGAGGCTGCGAGGATTTATCATGAGTATTGGACTGACAAGTATTCCTTGTATTCTGAGACTTATGATGCAGTGGATATGGTAGAGGTGGCCTCGCCCTGCAGGCTCGCTATTAGGGCTTTTTCTTAAATGCCCAAATGGAGATAATGCGACTGCAAGCCTCAATAAGGAGTATCTTTAGAGGACCAATAATCTTGATGTGGCTCTGAATAAAGCAAAGGCTAAGGCGTCTTCTGCCAATGAGGCCATTGAAGCCTCTAAGGTGAAGCAAGCTTATACGGAGTCTAAGATTGAGGCACTTTCAAAAGAAAATATCAACTTAAAGTCCATCTTTGCAAAGCCGAGGTGAATGCTTTGTCATAGCATGTTGAGAATTCTGACAATCTTCAGAGGATCGTTTAACATGGGCTCGCCATGGATAACAAAGCATGAACTTACTAAAGACGTATACGCTCCCCATAGCTAAGCTCGAATAATAACGCATGAGCTCGTCATACTTAATTGAATTAATCACATATGAGCTCGCCATACTTAATTTAATTAATCACATATGGGCTCGCCATACTTAATTGAATTAATAACATATGGACTCGCTATAGTTAATCTTGAGTAATAACGCATGAGCTTGTCATACTTAAATTGAATTAATCACATATGGGCTCGCCATAGTTAATTGAATTAATAACGTATGTACTTGCCATACTTAATTGAATTAATAATATATGGGCTCATCATAGTTAATCTTGAGTAATAATGCATGAACTTGTCATATTTAAATTTAATTAATCACATATGAGCTAGCCATAGTTAATTAAATTAATAACATATGGGCTCGCCATACTTAATCAAATTAATAACATATGGGCTCACCATAGTTAATCTTGAGTAATAACGCATGAGCTTATCATACTTAAATTGAATTAATCACATATGGGCTCGCCATAGTTAATTGAATTAAAAACATATGAGCTCGCCATACTTAATCGAATTAATAACATATGAGCTCGCCATAGTTAGTCTTGAGTAATAATGCATGAGCTTGTCATACTTAAATTGAATTAATCAATATGGGCTCGCCATAGTTAATTGAATTAATAACATTTAGGCTTGTTATACTTAATTGAATTAATAACATATGGGCTCACCATAGTTAATCTTGAATAATAATGTATGAGCTCGTCATATTTAATAATTTGATGGAAATAATTTGATAAAGATATGGGCTCGCCATATTTAACCATTGAGTAATATTGTATGAGCTTGTCATATTTAGTCTTGAATGTACGTACGAGCTTGTTACAGTTAATAATTTGATGGAGATATGTGTTAGTCATATTTAACCGTTGAATAATATTGTATGAGCTTGTCGTACTTAGTATTGAATGTAATGTATGAGTTTGTCACAATTAATAATTTGATGGAGATATGAGCTAACCATATTTAACCGTTGAGTAATATTGTATGAGCTTGTCATACTTAGTCTTGCAAGAATCGGAGAACAAATATTTGCATTGATCAAAAGTATATACAAACGATGGTCATGGTCTTACTGGTAATACATTCGCAAGTGCTATGCATTCCAGGGATGGGGTTGCACCTTTCCATCTAAGCTTTCAATTAGGAAATTTCGTGGCCTTACGTCACCTAATATACGGTAGGGGTCCTCCCAATTTAGGCCTAGCGTGCCCACGCTAAGCTCCTTAGAAGAGATGAAAACTCTTCTTAGCACAATTTCACCCCTTCTGAACGACCTTTTATTGACTTTGGCAGAATAGTACCTCATCATTTTTCTCTGGTAGGAGGCCAATTTTATCTATGAGTTGTCTCTCATTTTTTTCAAGGAAATCGAGCTCACATCACCTTATCTCATCATTTGTTATTTCATCGAAGTACAGATGGCGAGGTGAATGAAGACCCACTTCAACCGAGCTCATGGCCTCAGCCCTATATGGTATAGAGAAAATGGTTTCTCTAGTCCCAGTTTGACTGGTGGTGCAAATTGCCCATAACACATGGGGAAGCTCGTCCACCCACGCCCCTTCTGATGCATCAAGTTTCTTTTTCAAGATATGCTTGATGGTCTTGTTAACTGCCTCAACCTGACCATTTGACTAGGGGTGATGAGGACAAGAAAAATGCTTTTTGGTACCAATTTGTCACACAAGTCTTTGATCTTTTTGTTCTCAAACTGTCACCCATTGTATGTTAAGAAAGGCCTTCGTAGGATCTAGCCAACTTTTGATACTATTAGTCGGAATATGGCTATACCAAATTTCAGCAGCCCAGTCAATGTGAGATGGAAAGTTCTACACTTTAACACTGGGTCTTGTTATTGTTGAGGTGTTTCGTTGGGTCGCCCTTTTCTTCATATTTGGATATCTTTGGTGGCACGAAGTGATATAGGACAGGGACCTTTTCAACTTCTAGGAAAACGGAAAGCTTTCGTCATCATCGTCCAATTCAAAAGATCTGCATGGAGCATCTGAATCATTATCCTCAACTTAGGGGTCGCGAAGTTTCTGCTTGATTTCTCAAGTTCACATCATCCCTTCTTTCCCGCTATGTTCTAGGTGGGGAAGGAGGAGGAACCCCTTGGGATTCATATTCTTGATCACGGTTTGTTCCCTTTTTAATGGGGGTAACTAATAAGACTTATTTTCGGGGCCTTGATGGTCTGATCCTGTAAAAAACACTGGCAGAACTCTGGGATCCACGTTCTTGAGAATATTTTAGGAGGAAGTTATCCCTCCCGTAGTATGTTGTCACCGGGTCGGCTAGTGGCATATTTTGTGGACGTATCCATTCCCACTTCCATTTCCACTGGGTTGAGCTCCCTTCTGTGCATTTGAGGGTAGGTCCCCGTGTCATTTTCCTAGCCTTCTTAGGAAAACATTCCCTGCTATTGCATTCGATACCCCACATGTTGGTACATTTGCATGAGCAATTGTTGCATGGTAGCATTCTACTGGGTCATGTTCCTCATATTTGTGGCCATCTCCCTCACTTTATTGGCTAGATGTGCAGTGGTACCGCTTCACCTATGTTGGTGATGGGGGCGATGCATGTTCACATTTATTCGGAGGACTTTTTTTTTTTGGAAGCCTCCAGTTGTCTATTTCTGCTTTGCAAGTCGTAGTGGCTAGAACTCATAATGTGTACGTGACTTTGAGCTAAAGACAAGTTTCTAAGTGCTTCTCTTCTACAACGGTTCTTTCTTTAAGAAACAAGCATATTTTCAAGGTTCTGCTTGCTTTTGATGGCGTTTACCACAAGGACACTCGTGATTATAGTGTCGAATTTCCACAGACGGTGCCAATCTGTTGTCCCCAAAATATGTACCAATGATGTGCCAATAGATCCCCAGGGCCTTTCACGTCCACGTAAGCTTGGTTCCCTCGACCTTGGAGGAATAAGCATTCCCCATGGATGACACTCACCATCAATAACAGAAGCGAGTGAAGAAAATGCACCTCTTGTGTAGAAAATATGTTTGACAGCTCCAGAATATAACCACCAGTCTGTCATGTTACTTATTAGATTAACTTCGGACCATTGTAGAGAAGTTCTCATTCGCTACTACATGTGCTTGATTCTTCACATCTTTTCTTTTTCTATTTCTGCAATCATTTGCAAAGTGATTTGTTTTACCACCCAAAAAAATGACCAACAACTTTATTTTTGAAATTGGGTTTAGATCAACTGTTCTTCTCTACACATTTATTTCCCTTGTTTCCATCCTCAAAGTTCCGAACCTTGGTAAAATTTTCTTACCACCATAATTTTCTTTAACAAAATTAGCCTTGATACCAAAATCTGGTGTCTCCCTACGTTCTGCCATCTTATTGTCTTCCTCAATTCTAATCATAATGATCAAATCATCTAACATCTATTTTCTCTTATGCTTCAAACTGTTTTCATACTCTTTACAACCAAGGGACATTTTTTCAATAATCACATACACTTGAAAAAATCGGACAGATTTGTACCCCTCAACAATAATTTAATGAATTATATTCTGTAATCTTGAACATACTAACTGCATTCCTAATATCAACAATTTTAAAATTAAGAAAAATTTCCACAACAAATTTTTTAGTTCTAGAATCTTCTATAACATACTTCTTTTCTAACAAATTCTATAATTCCTTAGCATATTTACAAGATAACACATCATATAAATCTAACGATAAATAATTCAGAATGTGATTTGTGTATATAAAATCCTTATCCCAACCAGCTAAATCCTCTATTTCTATATTATTAGTAGGATTAACAGCAACAAAATTTTCAGACTCAATGACATCAACCCTTTAAGAGTTGTCAGATAAAATTATAATTTCATTTTCCATCTCTTAAACAATTCAATCAAATAATTCAAGGTGTTCGATATACGCATGACTAGGAGCATCTTTAGGAGACATAGCAACTAGCTTTTAAAAATTTCAATTTAGATTGTTGGATAAAAATTAGTTGTAGGAACTATTTCACAATAATAAAATGTAGAAAAGAAAACTTATCGATCGAGACTCGTGACGACACGACGACCTAAAGTCGAATTGCCTGTCGTAAAATGTTACGACCCCTTTGAATAATCATTCACATGATACAACAATCGAATTACTTATATAGAAATCACAAGTGATTTTCAGTCAATACTACTCTAGAACAATATCTCAAAGTACTAGAATAATATTAAAATGAATTGTTTAGAAATTTCAGAATTTGTAGAATGGTTCAGTATTATTTTTCCAAGAAAATGAAGTGAGTTCAGTATTATTTTTCCAAGAAAATGAAGTGAGTTATACAGTTGAAAAGATTATAACTTTCACCACTAACAAGTTTGAATTACAAAAAAACTTAACTGTAGTTTTATAGTTTCAATAAATCATTTAGTAACTTTCCAACATGCATGTTTTACTGGCTAGTTTTTGCTAAAAAATAAATTCGAAATGATTAGAATAATAATATATATTTATTTATTTTAATAAAAGAAGCTCAAAAGTCAAGGCCGCAAGGTACAATAATTTTTTTTTAATATTCGCATGGGATGTGATTGGAGCCATCAATCTCCCACATAAATCTCAAAAATTTTTCCACTTGGGCATTATATATATATATATATATATATATATATATAACATTTCTTACACCTCATTTATTGATGAAACATTTTTCTCTGTGTATGTTTAGTAGATTTTATGCATGTATATAATTGGTAGATGTGGTCAATTTGTGTGTTTCTTTAGTTATGAGAAGAATGCCCGGCACGTTTATCGGCTCTGTATCTCGCTCTTTGTCTAAGCATGGTCCACGTGGGGAATCTAATGGTCAAATGTATATTATAAAGGTGAGGGTTTGTCATATTGTTCTACTTGATCTCACTTTCTAGCGGTCTTCTAAAAAGCGTAAATCGTAGCTAGGCGTGGAGGTCAAGTTTTAAGCTTTACAGGCGAGCCTAAGCGAAGCTTAGGCGTAAAATTTTTTTTTTTATTTTAAATTTTATTTTAATTTTTAATCATTGTAAAAAAAATCAATAATTCAAATAAATTAAATAATACATACCAAACATCTAAAATTATAAAATATTGTATTTACTTAATAATTTCTACATAAAGATAAGTTTCAAAATCATAACTACAAATTGTAGATAACTTAAATCTTATATAATCTAATTCTTTATCGGACTACAATAATATATCTTCTTTTGTGGATTTTATTTTTTAAAAAAGGAAAAAAATTGGGCCACCATAAAATTTGGGTCTGACGAATAAACGCCTAGGTGAGCATTAAGCAGTCAACATTGTCCTTAATCGCTTAATTCTCGCCCGCCTAGGCGCGCCTAAGAACGCCTAGGTGAGTATTAAGCGGTCAACATTGTCGTTGGCCGCTTAATTCCTGCTAGGCTCAAGGCAAAGCGTTCTCATCACGCTTCTTAGGCGCACTTTTTAAAACACTGCTTTCTAGAGATGGGCAATTGAGGACAATGTTGAGAATTAAAAATCTCAATTCTATCACCAAGAGCATTAAATTCACAAAAAGAACATGACACGAACACAAAATTTATACAGATTCGCATAAATGTGAAAATATGTCATCTTCATTAGAATGCAGTAATTCACTAGGATGGAAAAAAGTTTTATAAGTGAAAGACGCACATCCTATCTTCTCTAACCCCTCTCTATTTTATGATGGTAATACAAAATTCTAATGATTGCTCCCTATTTATGAAATAAATTAAGATAAAATTAAAATTTACAAGGACACAAATCCCTAAACCATTTTTATTAAAACTTTGTTTCGGGAGCTCCGCATCGCACCCGCAAGAGGGAAGTTTCCTGCCTCCTTTAGACCCTCACGAAGACCTCACCACCAAGGTCGAACTGTGTATTGATTCCACATAGCGAAAATAATTTAACTCTACAACTTAGCAAAGAAGAAATGGGGTTGTAAGCTTTTAAGATTTAATGAGCATATATTATGTGTAAGAATTAATAGGAGGAGAGAAGCTCAAGGTCAGTGAATAAGATTAATAAAACTACAATACGAAAAGAAAATAAATAAAACAAAACCAAAATGCAAGAATTACTTTTATTCTATTCATCTTCTTGTGTAGCCATTGTAATAAGAGTTTAACTTCTGGAAATTCTCGTTATTCTTCAAATACTTCATCTGATTAGGGAAACATCCAAGCTCAACTTACATGAAGGGTGGCGGGCTGAGGCAGAGAGGTGGTGATTTTTGTGTGGCATTTAGTTTTGATAACATTATGTGAGGATGTGGCACAATGATGACTTTGGACCAGAGTGATGTGGCAGCTAACTAGATTGATTGACTATTTAACTCATAAAATAGAATTAAAAGGAAAAACGTATTTCTTCTTTGGCTGGTCAATTCTGACTTAAAACACACTTGCCATTTTCACGCCTTTTTTAATAGGTGAGTTCAAAAGATGTTGCCAAGTGTCAACCTAGGACCTTTGGATGGTTGACCTTCTAACTAGGGATGGTAAAAAAACTCGTCGGCTTGAGCGGCTCGGGCTTGGCTCAGAAAAAGCCCAAGCTGGGCCCGGCTCCGGCTCGGTTCCATCGAACCGAGGGCTCGGTCCTTTTTTGGCTTCAGCTCGAGCCGAGCCCATGACTAAATAATATATATAAAAAAAATATTAATTCTTTTTAAGTTTAAATGTATTTTTTTACATATTAATATTTAGTTATTATTTAACACACGTATAAATTGCACAAATTTTAAATACATTATAAAAAATTATAGATTTATAACGAATTAAAAAAAAATACGAGCCAAGTCGGCTCTGGCCCGCTAAGGCTCGAGCCGAAAGCTCGGGCCGAGCCTTATTGTTTTGGCCGAGCTTTTGCTCGGCTCGGCTCGGGCTAAAAAAAAGCTCGGACCTGTTTTACTCGAGCTGAGCCCAAGCTTTGAGTTTCGGCTCGTGGCTC